>JAQJVL010008362.1:0-20082 GCA_035578905.1 Stictocephala bisonia
AGGCGCAATTTAGTTGTCTAATTGAAAAATATCTCACATTCTTAAATTAATCGAAATTCGTTTTTATTACCATTGAACTGGTTTTCGTGTGTCGATATAATTGGATTAATATGGTTCGGAAACCTACTTATATTTTGATAATTGGATGGAATTGTTGGATTGTTGTCTTTTTATGTTTAGACGTAAATAATGTGGATTTCTTATGTAACTACCAAGTAATGTGTGTGTATAATAAACTTTTAACTTCATCAACATATGTTTAATGCTAGTCTACTTTATTTTAGTACATTAGTTATATCGTCTATGTGAGCGGTAGGAGCAATATTATGAAAATAACATTTTCTCCAAATCTCTACACAAATAAACGGCTATGTTAATGTTAAAGTCAAAGTTATTTATGAACCAAATTTAACATTATATGTTAATGAGCAAGTCGTATTGGCAATGTATAGATGAAATTAATTAAAGACACATATACGGTAATACAGTCGTAACAAAATCACTTATAAAAATAAAGACAGAAAATTTACGAAAGAAAAATAAGCCTAAAATAAAATCAAAAATCCACAAAAGCAAATTCCACTACTTTTAAAACTTTAGTTTTTTTTTCAATCTTCTAGTAATTTGGGTCTACTTTGTTGTAAAAACTTTGGCTTATGTTTGCTGTTGAAGTTTTAAATTGTGAATGTTTAGTGTGATTATATTTTCATGAAATTTTTATTTCTTAAATTGCATCCTTATCCTCAAATGTGCTTGTAATATTCCTGTGAATGTGATATAAAGTTTCAAACGCAAAAAATCTGTATACAGTTAAAATTTGTAAAAGGTATCTTACAGGATTCTATTATTCTGATAGCTCGTTTTGAGATGTTCTAATGGTTTTTGTTAAAGGTGAACATAATTTGTAACAATAAAATAGATTTGAATTTTAGTATGCTTTTCAAAGTTCAAGGTTTATGATTTTATTTTAGTTTGATATTTTTGTCTGACAATTGTATTATTTTCTTTAAAAGAGAAATGGATTCGTGTCTTAATTATTGTACAGTTTATTACTTCACATCTACGACTTCACTTATCCACTAGAATGTTCTTCCTTAGCTCATTTCTGGTGTTAAGTTTGAAGTTATTCTACTGTCATTTATTGTTAGCGTCCGTTTCCTAAACTGCTAAGTCACCGCTATAGTAGACCTTGGCCTTATAGTAGACGTTATAGAGAAATAAATAATGTATAGGTCAGCGGGCCAAACGTGCTGGTACATTTCAAATGTACGGTTCGTGTTTATTAATATAATGAACTATAGTGAAGAATTTATGATTATTGAAGGTTCAATATAGTGGACTATAAGCTGGTATTATATTTTTGAAATTAAAATAATTTATTTTAATTAAAGTTTACGTCGTTTAAAATTACAAATATCGAACTCTAAAAATCTTTTATAAATATTCACGGTAATACAAACTTTAAATTATTGTCCACTAGTTCTTCGCCTATCAAATGACACTTCTAGTGTAGTTTCATTACTACAGACCGAATCCTTAAAAGAGAAACCCACGTTTTAGGCGTTTTTCATGGAGTGAAACCCCCCTCCCCCCACCCTTATTCTCTACAATTTTAGTCTTGGATAAACTTGATGTATATTATTTTATGGTGACTGTGAATTTTTTTTATCTTTAATGATGGATACAATACTTATTATAAGTGTGGAAGACTGTGTAGTCTCGTTACTAACTGAGGTTGACTTATCAGAAAGAGCAATTTTTAATAGTCCAGGGCAATGTTGTACAATAATACATACATATATGTTATTATACATTGACGGTTAGGACCTATAGTGGGATCCGAACCAAGTCTTATATGTTCATTTGTTGGCTGTCTTTTCAAGTATGAGTCTCTTTTTCTCTCTAGGTCAGAAAGTTAAGGAACTAAGCACTTAACTTATTGCCTCATACAACTCAAAATCTTGTTGTAGTCTTGCTGTTGAGAAGAAGATTACAACACTACAGTACAAGTAGTACCGGTAACATGGTGATGTGCTATTGATAAATCCAGCATGCTAACATCGAAATCAAGCCGTTCCGCTCCACGATGAATGCCAAAAACATGCGTTTCTATTTCAACGATTTAGTCCATAATAATGATCGCATCACAACAACTGACGTGTTATTTGACATGTGAAGAACTGTTCAAGTGGACCATAAATTGGATTTTATAACATTTGTATTTTTATATTTGTTCATAGTTAAATGTGTGAACAAATATAAAATTATAAATAATACGGCAATCTTGACGGTTTTAAACTAAAAACCTCATAATATAAACTTATGGTCCTCTACTGTCGAAGAAAAAACTATAAACCTTTTTTTTAGTAGATAGGACCTTCAATAATCATACAGTGTTCACTATAACTCATCATAAAAACTGATTTATTTCATACAGTTGAAATAAAACATCATGTTTTGGGCTGCCGACAGTAACATTTTACAGCCCCTACTACAGGGCTGTCGACTTTCAACGGTGGAAAAACACCACTTTAAGTAAATAATCACAAAAAGATGTATAAAAAAACGTTACGATTGGCAACACGTTTTTTGTAACCACTTTTTGGGCATGTAATTTCATAACCTGTTATAATCATTCCTTGAAAATAATCGGTTTTACATCGATCAAGCTCTTCCACATTTAATTAATTCAAAGCTGGAAGAAATATCCATTTCTGTCAATTATTTGACATAGCGAATGGGCGTTATTGTTATTAATGTTGCTAATTGTTAATTATTTTTGAAGTTATACTTCTTTGCGCCCGTTAGACACTTTGGGATGGGATGTTGGTCGAGAAACCGCGTCACGCTGAAAAGTAAGAACAAATTTTTAAGAACTATCGATTAATCGATTGTTAATCGAAGAAATTTAATCGAAGAAATTACTGATAATGATAATATAGGTGTATAATATAATAATGAAGTCACGTATAATATATTGAAGATAAATATATTGAATAATATTGAAAAATGTCTTATATTTCATTTATATATCCTGTCTGTTTGTGTGCGTGAGTGGGTGTATGAGAATGGCCAAAGAAGTATAACTTCCACCGTGTGGTCCGACGCACACCCAAATTTTTTTATCTAATGATATTTTGAGGCTTTGTGTCACGTTCTGTATTCAGTTTTGCTAGAATTTGTTGTTTTAAGTGAATTTTTAGTTTAGGCGTTCATGTATAATACAATTTAAAATTTTGTATTTTATTCTAAAAAGAGTTTTAGTTTTATATGTAATAAGCTAATTGAATTGAATTTGTATTTGGGATAAGTTGTTTTAGTTTGTTTCAACACTATTATAACATTTTTTGGGGGTTTTCTTAAGTCTATAGTCAGTTTAGGAGGTATTTTGGTAATTGAAAAAACGAGAAAGATTACGTTCTCACTTCTGTTGGTGAGGTCTTTTGAGAATTTTGAGTAAACTTTTTTTCACGTTTACGGACGAAGTCACGAGCGACAACCAGCCTGGAAAAACGAAAAATGAATAAATCTATTTTGTATACACTGAGAATTTTAACCAAACAAGTCTGTTTTAAGCATTTTGAAGTGACTAAAGTAAAAATTTGAAATAATAGCAATAATTTTACAGGAACAACAAGTCAGCTAGCACATATAATAATTATGACAGTCTCAGAGGCTCTGACATCAGGTTGTGGATTGTAATGTCCAAGGTTCGAATCCCCAACTAAGCTACTTCACTCAAAGGATAACGTTCACACACAAACTTTCAGGCCCGTGTGAACTGGCTGTTAAAGTGTTAAAAGAAACAAATAAATAAAATAAAACGCCAATAAGGCATGCCCATACCTCATAAAAAAGCACACTTCTTGAGAGTGGAAAATTAATTTCTTAATTTTCTTTCTGAGAAACGGCACACTTCCGTGTCGAGAGAGACGTCCAGAACGGCTGGAGTCCAGGCAATTTAACTGGAACGTGCGGACCCTAAAATACACCTGAACCGTAAACGGCCTCTTTGACCCCCGATTGATATGAAAACATCCTCTCTATCAGTTATCGGTTACAAAGTACCGTGTTCTAACTAATGAGTCTAAAAGCTTCTTCCAGGTGGGCCATTAAAGTCTCTCGATAGGCCGATCTATATGTAAATCGACCCTTGGCTTCTTGTACTAATAAACATTGTATTTTATTATGAACCCATAAAACTGGGTTAGGGATTAATGGCTCTATCATTTTTAATTTATTCATCTTACGTAGGGCCAATTATTGAATACACGCGTGTGGGCCCCGCTAATCCCGAGGATCATAGTCTTTAATAGTTTATCAAATCACCGTCTATTAGTTGTTTTTGCTCGTGTGTAAAAATTAAATGTGATTATTAGGTTAGAAGAGGATTAAGGTAAGTGATAATGTGTTATATTAGCATTTTAGAGGGGGTTTCCTCCTTAAGAGTCTCCAGAGGCAGTCAGTCGCCATATTGGATTTATATTCCGTAAGAGCAATGTTAAATGTGGTACAGCACTGTGACTTAATGATTGGTCGGAAAATTGTAATGTTTACTTAATTTGAAAGAGCGTAACAGGCACTAGGGACCCACTTTTAAGAATTGTTATTGTTCATTTGTAATTTCATTAGGGACATTAACTAGCGAATTAAAAGACACTGTTTTTTTTATTAAATCACAAATCAATATTTTTTGGATATCAATCCAGAATGGTGACTACCTTCCAGACTCTTAAAGGAAGAAAACTCTTCAAAAAAGTTTCATCATAATGCATATTTTTTTGGTTACTTCATATATAATTTGTCAATGCAAAATTAAGCTAATATATTTGTAATGATAGTCATTAATTATGACAGTAAACATCTACTTAAAAGAATGTTACCATAGAATAAGTACATCGTATCACCAAATTACTAAAAACAGTCGAAATTTGAAATAGTAACAGTAACGGAGCACATAATTATAATTGATAAGGCGACGCATGTTCTCAGACGGCAAAACTATTTGTAATGCTGGACATTGTCTTCTAAGGGCAATTATGTACACATTAAAATTTATTTCTGTTTCAAAACGCAGTTCTTTTGACAAGTAACAACGCAAGCGCTGTATGCTACTGTAAATAAACTTACTTATTATGATGATTAGTAAACATCATAATACTTCATTAGTACTATGAAGATACATGATGAATACTTGATTAGTAAATAACATTTGTTGCCAGGATTATTTTTAAAACCTTTTTTGCAAAGCACGGGCAGTAAACTCGTTTTTAAAACAGGAGATGTTGTTCTTTTTAACCGTGGTATTATGGTGGTAGATATTTTATTTATATTTTTTATTGAACTACAAAATATCAATTTCAGTATATCACTCTCATCTAAGTTAATTTTTTTAAAGAGAGGCTGACATCCTTCTTAGCTTTACTCTGCCCATTCCCATAGACTGCAAATCATTGCAGGGAACTTATCAGATAGAGTAAGAGGGGGAAGAAGTACATTACAAGATGAACATTAGTGATAAATACTTCCAGTTAAGGCCAGGATTCGAACCTGTGCTGTGACTCATCTCAAGGTCCTGGCGCCTTAGACCGCTCGGCCACAAGCAATTAGTAGACCTAAAGGTTATACTTTTTTAGTCTTTACGCGTATCCATACATTGGTGTTATATTCAGTAACATACAATGTGCATTTTTGTATACATCATCATAATCTAATAAGTTCTTTTGCAATGATGCAGTCTGAAGGGAGGTTCACTTATCTACTAGCCATTCTAAACGACAAAAATATCACATTAAGAGTGTGCTGTCGGCCATGTTGGTTTTAATCCCATAAGAACAATGTTACTGCGAATCCATATTTTTCGTTATTTATTGGCCAAAAGTTGTGTACGAGATGTTATTTTAAACGTTATTATATTGCACATTGGGTTTGTTTTTGATATTTTTAACACATAGTCTACGTCTAGTTTTAAAAAATAGGTGAAAATAAAACTTCACGCCTAATATTTTTTCTATAAAACTAATTAGGTATTTGCAAAGCAATTTCAACGTGCAATGTCATTCTTGACCAAATGTAATTTGTTTGAAAAAATCCGTTTTAAAATTACTGTTTAATTTCGATTCACGGGATCGGATGTCCGGTACGAAAATAACATTGTTCTTATGGGATTAAAGCCAACTTGGCTGACAGCCTCCGCAGACTCGTAATAGTGAAACACCTGATTAATTTAGAAAGCCAAATTACTGACAAAAAAATTGAAATAATATCAAAAAATTATTGACATTGCCAGTCAAAGCCACCAGGAGTTCCCGTTGTGATATCCAACATCTATACTATTTGATGGATTTTTTCGTCATTGAAGCTATGACAAACTGCGGTGAGGTTTGAGATCTTAGTAGGAAATTAAATCTAACAGTAGAAAGAACTAAGTTCAACTAACCACTGGTTTCGCAGGTGCTGTTAAACGGCCGTTAACGTGTCCATGGGGAGCAATTTTGTTTAATTTCACAGTACTTGTATTTGCCAATTCAGTAATTAAAATGTGATTGTCATTTATGTTTGACGAAACATGTTGAATATTTAATATAATGACTAAAAATAAATTGAAATTTTTATTTAAAAAAAGGCAGTTTAAAATATTGCGATCAATATGTTAAGAGTAATTACACATTTTTTATGGATTTGTTTATACGTTTCAAAACGGACAAGCAGTAACTTCCAAAAATGTACTTATAATTTTGTATTGACTGTTTCAAAGTTTGTGTTTTTTGGATAATAACTGCTTCGAATCTAGAACAAGACATAATGTATGTAAGTTTACTGATATTATTTATGAAAAGGTGGTAGTAAATGTATATTAATATGTTTAAAAGTCTTACTTGATGATGCTGCATTGCTGGTGAAAGGCATTGTAAAAATTTGGAAAAGTTTAATTTATTGGTAATATTAATATTAATAACAAAGTGAAGAATATAAAACATTTGTGCAAGTCCATCGTTAGCCACACACTCACCCTTGTGACATTACACTCTAGTATTATACATTATCTCAGCCCTGGTGGGCCTAGCTAAAAGTTCAATGATCAACTAATGCTTATGTCTGTGCCACCTTTCAACTTTGCTACTTGTCTGCCGTTGTTTTACAGGTTTAATTATCATACGGATAATTCTGACCACTTTGTAAAACGGAATTCAATCAAACTCTTCTCCCCTATCGTCAATTGGGTGATGAAATCCTAAGTTCGCAATCCAACTAGAAAGTAGTGCGTCTAGTCACGTCTTTATTTTGTGTTTTCTTGATCCAACGAGTAAATCTATATATTGCTGTTAGAAAATATGCAATGCCTTTGAAGGCGGTATTAGTCTAATACTATCAACATTCATGAGTTCAAAAGGACCATTACTTTAATCGTAACATTACCACTATTAGTGTTTTGATTAGTCTTCTTTTAATTACAAACAAGAGCAGAAATATTCATAGGCTGCTTAGAAAACGACCCTTTGAACGCACTAGTGCGCCTGAGATGCACTAAGTGGTGCAAGTGAGATAGACAACTAATCCACCAACTGTGTAGTTTCATTTAAAAATTATTGTCATGGCAACCGTGATAACGGAAGGCCACGTGCTGGCTGCGCAATAGTTAGCCCCGCCCATTACGTCATTAGTAGCAGTGACCATTGGTTGGTTTGATAACACCAACGAATAGAGCTTAGAACGATTAAATTAAATCATTATTTAGATTTCCAATAAAAATAATAGCAATGACACAATAAATAATAATGTAAATAATAAGTGGCAATTAAACAAACTTGTGCAGTTCATTACAGTTACTTCGTTCAAACAAACACTGTTGCGGAATTTGAACACTTGAAGGCAGAAGTTCATGCCCTTGAAGTAAGTAAGCTCAATGGTGGAACGATTCCCCTCCGCTGCTGGAACCGCCACATGTGCTAAATATAACAGGCAGGTCGCTAACTAACTGGCCAAAATATACCAGCTTCATTTGCTTATACATTTTATACGTTCTAGCCTGTTATTTATTAATTAGTAAATGTTTCGCTTTTACACGAGTACATGCGGGGACTACTTTCTCTAGATAACCTTTTTAAGTAAGTAAATATTAATGGCAGTAAGTGTCTCATAGCAATTTATATAACTTCATGGAATATACATATAAGAGCGATAAGAAGGAGTGGTTTGGCCAGAAAGAGAAGGTTCGACAGGAGCTGGACGACGATGTTATCAAGACGGCAGCGGCCTGTCACAGGACCTTACTTCGTGGCTTTATGGCTGTGATTGACGTCCGCTACTGATTGTTTGTAGTCTAGTTCAACCACTTGTCCATCTAATAAACATGACATTTATCACAATTAATTTATTTAAAGCTCAACTACTATACTTGTACGGGTGGGAGGGTGGTTCAGAACCACTGCACGTTTAAGGATGGGTGTGGGTTTACAATACAAGAGTCTTTTGAGTACATTCTTTTCTATTATTTTTGACCAGACAGGAATAATACAGATAGGTCGATAGTTGTTAACCAGACTGGGAGTTCCTTTTTTAAATGTCGGGTATAATTTTACTATTTTTAGTGATACTGGAAAGATACAACTTTTAAAGGATTTGTTTATTATTTTTGTTAAAGGAGGAGTAACTTCATTAGCGCGGTTTTTTATTAAATGTTGCTGAGATTTCATCAATGCATAAGGTCTTATTGCCATGCACCATAATTCACCAATATTGTTGGACCTGTTCCATCAGCTGTTATTCCCCAACATTTGTTATATCTTTGTAAGTACTTTTACTTTGTTAATACTAACTTCGAATACTTATTCTTTTATCGTACTAATTTGAAAGCTATAAGAGATAAAATTACAAAAAAAAGGACACTCAGGATTACGAGACATTATATTTTGCTGAACTTTATTTTCAAAATATAATAGTTCCCTTTTTTACTTTATCATTATTAGTTGTTACGTTTCAAGAGAACCTAAACAACTATTTTAAGGAAAATCAATTATTTTTTTTATTAATAATTACTCTGATTTTATGAATCTCTTTCTAGATTGAACATCAGTAATAGGCTAGTATTGTTTTTCTCTCTTTCCTTTCCTCTTTGAATTTTTATGTTTACACCAAAAAGTATTTATATTCTGTGTTTTAGAACTAAGATGATTGTAGTATTTAGTGTTGTTAGTATTCTTTGACGAAGCCTATTTGGATTTTTGGCATCATCAATAGTTAGGAAAAATATTTATTTATTTAATTAGTTTTCCATTCTATTTTTACTCATTTTTAAGCTCACGTTATCCACGTTATATATATTGTTTTTTAATTCCAAATATTTATATATATATATATATATATATATATATATATATATATATATATATATATATATATATATATATTGTTTTTTAATTCCAAATATTTTTGGGAACTACTTTTTAAAATATGCATATCTCACAGTTATCATTAGGTAGTGTAACTTTGGGATTTTGTAAAAATAATTGGTTTATTATATATACCATAGATTGTGTATAGAATGACATAACGCGCATAAATAAATAGTTTTAATGTATTGAAGAGTCGAAAAGTTATAAGTCCCTTAGTTGTCCTGGCCTTAATGAAGGGTCCTCCATTGATGATTAGCGATTACTGTGGGGTGTCCACATGTAAAATGGCAGTTTAAAAAAATATTATGAAATAAAAAACAAAATATAAACAATGTGGATAGCGTGAGCTCAAAAGTGGGTAAAACACAGTGAAAAAACTAATTAAATAAATAAATATTTTTATTGATTATTAACGGATACCGAAAATCCAAATAGGCTTCGTCAAAGAAGTATGTAGAATCATCTTAATTCTAATACAAATTACTTTTTGGTGTAAACATAAAAATCAGTCGACCTTATTAGCACTTTTTTCGTTTTTCATATAATAAAAAAATAGTACAACAACAGTAGGCTACAGTTCATGCTTTGTTTACACCAATGATTCTCGATAAAACAAGAAAAACAAAGATGAAACTCGTTTCTCCATAAATACCTGCAAGCATCTACTAAACTCAACTAATAATACTTTTGAATCCAGCAGTAGTTACAAAGACTACACTCGTTCATGTAGATTAATTCATAATCCATTTTAGCCCATATATTTACATCCAGCATCTTAACTGATAATAGTAAATAGTAACAAGTAAAAGCCTATTTCAATCGTAACCTTGTATTTATTAACATGATAAGGCTGATACAAGATGAGTGTATGATCATCAAGATAAGGGTGATAGATGTGTGTAGATGAACGAGTGTAGTCATTGTTACTAACTAAGGAAAGAGCTGTCCGTTAGTAATCAATAGCTAGGGTAAGGGACCTGTGGCTTAGTATTAAGTCCAAACCACGTAGTATTTGTCTGATTGTCGGCTAACTGACAAGTCTGGCACTCAGTTCTCAGCCCTAGACAACAATCCTGGCCACTACCCTACAAGGACACCCCAGACTTCTCTACTAGAGTCCACTTTGGTAGTAACCATTAAGCGGATATCATGTTACAGATAATAGGTCTGAGGAAAATGGCTAACGCCTACAATCTCGTCAACAACTAGCCCCCAAGTAGCTGGGTTACAGCACTGTGCCACATTCCTGGTTATAATGAAGATAATGTTTTCAAAGAACTTGACGTTATAAATTTTATATATCCACCATTTTGAAGCACTCCATATACTTTATGTCATGAAAGGATTATAAATCATTTACGCCCCGTTCTAGATCTGGTTTGAATAGTTCAAACGAGACAGTTGCCAAAGCCTTTCTGGTGCAGGCGCCGCAGCCTCGACTGGAGCAATACAGATCGCTGATAGGTCTTGCTCTAGCCCTATATAGAAGGAACTAAGTAGGCTAATGGGAAACAATACACTTAACATGGATAGGCCTACCAAGACTAAACGAAATGTATGTTTTAATATAACGATAGCTGCTGATTCAGACTGGCTGTTAAAAAAGTTGTATGTTTTTGAGTTCAGAGGTAGAAAGAACTGGTTGGATAATCGCTGACAAGCCCATAACAAGTAACCTACAGTACGGAGGTAATATCTCATAGATAGCAATAATTATTGGCCTACTCAACAAATTATATGTTTCTTGTTAACGTTGTGCTTACGATGAAGTTTTTGCATAATTACTTGACATTGAGAACTGTTCTTCAAGTTACTATGAATGTAGAGTGACCTAAACTAATGCATAATACATAAATAGTGAAGAAAGGACTCAACCAGTGAATCTTATCACTAACATATTCCTTCAAAAATATAAATAATTTAGTTTTAAAGACTAATTCAATCGAAATGTTAACATTGTCTCGTGGAATACAAACCATAACATTTATTTCGGGTCTTTTCTACTATACGACTGCTAATTTTCTAACCTTACTTTAACTTTACCTTACATTTAATAAGTTTGTGTTAGTGTGTTTTTCTTTCTTCAAAAATGTATATTTTGTGCAAAACAACTAAAACCGTTCATTTATGAATAATTTCATCAATTCAGGCCAGAAAAACTACTTTAATATAATTCTGCTTCTATAGAAAATTATTTGAGATTTGCGGTTGTATAACCAAAAAAACCCCTTAAATCATGTAAATGTATAGGTATTTTATTCCATCTTCTCCCCCAACTCTAGCCATCCCTCGACTATAGTTATCCAGGCTTGTTCATGTCAATGGAGATCGTTGAGCAACAATCTATTCAACATAACTGAGCTTTTTACGAAGTAGATCTCATAATTATGCTCTAAACTAATGAAACGTTTGTACGCAGTGAGATGAAGAACGTAAGAAAACACATGCTAATGTTGATTAAATCGTGTGAGAAACATTGAGTTTATAAACCAAATATCTCTTCATTAACATTCAATAGTAATTCCTTAAGTATCATATAGGTTTACATTTTATAACAAGAAAGAAACTGTACAATTTGCCTAGTAGAAGTTGTGAGATTTCACCGATCTTCAAAGCTTACAAAAATATGACGATCTGTAATTTTAACTAAACGTGTTAGCTAAAGAAGTGATTGTACTTCTTTTCTTTACGAGATTATACAGTATATATAGGATACGTTTTTATAACTTATTGCTTATTTTTTTAGATTTAGTGTTACTGTTCATATTATAATATACTGTATAAAATGTTAGTTTTAGTAATAGCAAGTATTTTCAGTTTAGTGTTATTTTGACGATTTTTTTCTCGATACATGATAATTTCAACAACACTTTTATTGGCAGGACCACGACAATGGTTTTTACTTATACTAACGACTAAATTAATTACATTTTTTTACAAATATAGTTTTGATATTCTTCCTAGTAACGAAAGGCTCAAAGGTGACCTAACCTTAGTGCAGCCGTTTCACTCCATGGAACACGCCATAAACATGGGTTTACATTTCAAGTATTCAGTCCACAACAATAATCGCATCGCAATAACTGTAGTGTCATATGATTGGCGGAGACCTGGTCCAGCGGACAATAATTTGGTTTTTGTAAACATTAACAGTTTTTATACTTTTTTACAATTAACAATTAATTGTACAATTGTAAAATTGAGTTATTTTTTACAATTACAATTACAATTAAAAAAAAAAAAATTGTGAAACTTTAAATGTAATTATTAACCATTTTTAATTAAATAACTCATAATATCAGCTTATTGTCCACTATAATGGACATTTAATAACCCACCGCCCCACCCATACGTGTACGGTGGTATTGACCCACCCACCCACTCATACGTGTACGGTGGTATTGACCAACCCGCCCGCCCATACGTGTACGGTGTTATTGATCACCCACCCACTCATACGTTTACGGTGGTATTTACCCACCCACCAACCATACGTGTACGGTGGTAATGACCACTGTATGTGTATGGGTGGGCGGGTGGGTCAATACCACTGTATATGTATGTATGTTTGGGTGGGTGGGTCAACACCACTGTATGTGTATGGGTGGGCGGGTGGGTCAATACCACTGTATATCTATGTACAGGTGGGCGGGTGTATGGGTTTTTTTGCTTTTTTTGTGTCTACTATCACCCTCTTTACCACTACACGTGTGTGGGTGGGTGTTTACCATTGCACGTGTGTGGTGGGTGGGTAGGTCCTTATCACTGCACGTGTATGGGATCCTCCTACTGAGTATGAAGACCAGAAGTTGAATAGGTGCACCAGTTTATTATAACTCATAATAGTAATAAACAAGAATCGTACAGTTGCAACTGGAAAGCACATTTTAGCCTGCTGACGGTAAGATTGTATGGCTACTATAGGCAGGGTTGCCACCCATCCACATTGTGCCGGGACAGTCTCGACTTCGGATCCTTGTTTCCCGCGTTCCGATCGAAAATTCGTCGGGACGCATTTTGTCCCGATTTATCGTTTTACACAACAAATTAATATTTTTCATAAGCATGTTTTATTAATTGTTTAGAATTAATAATGTAGTGGATAATGTTGATAATCATTATAATGTATTTATTCTGGCAACACCCAAACTACCTCTTTTATAGTCGCAGTACGTGACACGCACTAGTGGAAAGTGATAAAATTACCTTTGCTGAATCAGCGACAGCATTTTATTGTGTAAAACAACATTTCATATATCTCAATTGATTGTAGCAATAAGCTTTTACTACAACTATTTTCTGGTTCTAACACATTGCTAAACAAATCAGCTGCGGAAAGACAAAATATGAGTCTATTGTAAAGGAAGTGCTTGGACCCTTGGCCAAAGAATTTGCCCTAGATTCTTTAAAACCCTCGACCTCAAAAAAAAAAAAAAAAAAAAAAAAAAAAATTATAACATGTATTACGTAATTTAATATAATAAACAAAATAATACATAAATAATTACGAGGCAATCATCAGTGATGGAAGGGACGTTTTATTAGTGTTATTAAGTTCATTATTTACATTACTGTATTTCAATGATTTGCTGGATCTAAGATTTGGCCGATGTGCGGTTTTCCTGAGGAGGGGGGGTCCCGTTCCGATTTTTTCTAACCAAAGGTGGTAACCAGTAGAATCCCAACGGTGACTTGGCAGTTTGAGAAACAACCATCTTAAAGTTATCCAACAAATGGTAAATGCACCAATATTTAGTGTCATACTTGTAAACGATGTACGTACTTCTAATAATACTGAAGTCAACTGCGATGGAGCTTTGAGTTATCAATTTAACTTAACCAAACATAACTAAAATTTTAAAAAATTACAACAAAAATGTTAAAGATATTACGTTTTCCTGCTTCCCATCACGATGTGCTATTTAAATTTAAATTATTCTTATTAGTGTTTTCTAAAAATTTTAAATAGTTTTTCCACAGTTATGAGATGTTACGTTAACGTAATTTACGTATAATTGACCCGCGGAGTTCTCTACTCTTGGGTCGTTGTTAGGGAAAGGACACAAGGATAACTACTTAGGCATGTACAAATATTCCAACCTCTCATATTTTTTCTAGTTCTGGTCTCAATTTTATAAAAACGGAAATATATCGTTTGTATGTAACACTCCAAAAGTAGAATGGTAACTGACACAACTCTACCTGACAATGAAAAAAAACAACAAAAATCAGCCCATAGAATTATATATGATCAGGTAAACCAAACTTAAGAAATTATAGCCAATCTGGTCGTGAAAGGATTTTAGAAGAGTTGCGTTATAAAATCGTTTGACACAAACCTTATATACCTTCGTGAAAGGTCTCTCGTGAAGATTCTACTGAAGATCTATTCTTGTCTTTTCATCTATTACTTGAACTCTCATCTTAAACATATCATCCAAGATGATAGTTCGTGAACTATCATGAACTGGTATTTTCATTCGACAACTACCTAAAGTAGTACATTTTCATGTAAAATTTAAATCAAAATAATTTTAGAAAAGCTTTTTATTTTTCAATATCTGAATAGCCTTAGCTTTAATACATACGCTTAATTAAACAAGCCTTGCAAATAATTAAAAGAACTACATAAACAGAGTGAAAATAAATGAGATAATACTTATAAATGTTTAAAATATTAAATACAACTTCACAATGTTTACCTAAGCAAAATATCAAATAAAGAGGGTAAACAATATTTTTGGTCTTCTTATTTGGTGTATAAATGTAAAGGTTTTTTGTAGTGTGTGCTACACTCTCAAGGTGAAATGTAGAACTGCAATAAATCAAAACATATACAGTACTGTTGTGAGAACTTCAATCTGCATTCAAACTACATTAAACCACACAGTCATATGTTTTTTGTAAACAAATCAGATTCTCCATTTGAATAACATGGGATCTTTAAGAGCCCGTGGGGCAGGACCCTGTGGACGGATCTGCATCAAACTTCACAAAAACCATCTCGGGAGTATACAGGACAACATCCTAAAGTTTCATGGTGATCGGTTGGACGGTTTGGCAGCGCATAAACTTCAAACATTTATATATATATATATATATATATATATATATATATATATATATATATATATATATATATATATATATATATATATACAAACATCCTCTTTTATAAATATAGATATAGGCCCACACAATTAATTATTTAATAAGAATTTTATGTAATACTACTCCCAGAGGTCACAGACGAAAGTACTGTTGTTATTTTCTTATGGTTGTTCTAATATCATAACGGTTGCTTCAGTACCTTAATCGTATGAACGCTTTAAGAGCCCACATCAACTCAATGAGGACATGCCGACCACATTCTACTGAGCCGTTACTTCTTAGACATGTCCAGTATGACCATGGAGTTTGTTGTGATGTGTAAAAGCAACTCTTGCCGTCCTATGACGGTTTTCGTTATCGTCTTTTTAGGACGAATGACGAAGTTTTGCATTGGAGGTGTGTCAAGGAAAGGAATATCAAGTAAGTTAATACCATAATTGCAGAATTTGTTTTTTTTATGTCATGTGTTATCTATAAAGAGGAACACGAAGCAATTTTATCCAAAGGATACGATTTAGTGGTTGATACTAACAAGTATATAAACGCTAAGTGTCCCTTTGTAGAATACAAAGAGGTGCCATCGGTGTGACATTGAATGATGAAGTACTCACCTCACCAGATGGGACGAATTTTTTACTAATGGGCTTGTTCTGTGACAATATAGACGATGTGTATTGGTTGCAGTGTAGCTAAGTGCCAAGCTTAGATCTAGTGGAGAATTTTTGATAGATGGCACATCTAAAAGTATAAGAAATTTAAGCAAGTTTATACATCCATACAGATATGAGATATAAGTAGCACTAAACGTTCACTAATATTATTCGATTGGTTTATGCATTGCTTGAGTATAGATAAACCAAAAAAAGTATTTAAATTTATTTAGTCCCTTTAAAGACTGTGGTTGGAAACCGAAGGAGATGAAACTGGATTTCGAAGACACCGTAATAACAGCTATAACTGAAGTATTCCCACAGGTCACCGTCTCCTGTTGCAATTGCCATTTTAACCAAGGCCTTTGGCGACATATCCAGTAAATACTAGGCATGGTACGGAAATACGCCGATTAGTAAGTAAGACTGATGTGCAGGGTATGTTATTGTTGGTTTATTTATCTATAAATAAAGTTGATGACGACTGGCTTCTGACTATGCAATCACCAAGGAACGAGAAAATCTAATTGTTCCTGAATTACTTCTTTCCTGGATGAACAGCAAAGCTGTGCCCAAAGAAATTTGGAATGTTTATCAAAAAGTCACCGAACAAATAACCCAGTTGAAGGTTGGAACAATAAGCTTAAAAGGACAGTTGTTAACAACCCGCATCGTACTATTTATATATTTCTTCTTAAACTAAAACAAGACGCTGTGGAAGCAAGAGCCGAAATTATTAAAGCGGATTTATATTTGAGAAGTATAACAAGGAAGAAGAAATGATATAGTTGATTCTCAAATTAAAAGAGGGATTGATACTCGTGTAAATAGTGACCTACTGAAATGTTTACGCACGTCAGTAGGTAATATCATCGAGCTGGAGTAAACGAGAAGAAGCTTTAGTCCATTGTAAATAATTTTATATTCTAAATTCAATTGTTAGGCTATATAGTTGGAGGTGGCAAAAGCGCTATTTGAAACACAAGAACATCACTGGATATGGACATTGATCAAAGCCGAAAGGCCAATTTGGTTACTATCGGATCTGATTTGTATAAAGAGCCAAATCATGCCAATAATATTCAAGTGGCTGGAACAATTCGACGAGATAAAAGTCCAAAATTTAAATCAAGACCAATAAATATTCTTACAGACTTCATTGTTGGTCTAAATGACAAAATGTAAAATAAGTTTTATTATAATTAGAATTCTGGCCACCACCCAACACAGACACCCTAGGCTTCTCTATTAGGGGATGAAAAAATCTTTGTGTAGATGCAAATTGGTGTAAAAGAACTAAGAACCTATCGCCTACGATCTCCGCAGCAACTGGTTGCAGCAATTTGCCACAAGTGGCAACAATATTATATTTATCTGTATACATTTTATTTACAGCAAGATGCTTATATAATGACTTAAACTATGTTAAAATGTTAAATTAAAAATAAACTTTATAATCTAGCAAAATCATTTTTTCTGTTTATGTTCTATCATTAAAATTAAGTTTGCAATAATATCAACTCTGTTAATATTTGTTGTGCCTTACACTTACCATGTCACGTATAAACTACGTTAATAGTTGCACGTATAAACTCGAGTTGTTGCTGATAATTGCACTCAATGCTTGGAATTAAATGTTACTAAACTTGGAGGTACTAAACCTAAATTAATTTGACTATTCCATGGTGCATTCGACTAAATGCTCTTTGAAAAAGGTATTCGGAGTTCTCTTTCCACGATAACAACTCGACTCTTCTTCCTCCCGAGACAACTTCATTTCGCTCTGCCAAAATATTACACGTTATTCATAAAGGTAAAACCCATTCTAATTTTGCTTAAAGCCTTACCAAGGTAACTAGACCCAAACAATGGCAGGTATCAACGGGAGGATGCGCAGTGTATTGATAACACCACGGGGGTGGTACGGCCAGCTAGATGTCGCTGTTCCCTGTTTCTTGTTTCGGGCTAATACTCGTTTAATTGGTCGATGTAATGAATCAGTTCATAAAATAATTGATGCGTTTATAATTAATCAAATGTACTAACATATTTAAATATTACACAAATTTTCTAAAAATCAGTAATTTTAAATCAAGTTCTATGATAATATTTTATCCTGTAAAACATAACTTGTATGAAAATCTCTTTTAATTTAAATAGCGTGTCAAAGTAATTTGTTTCAGTACTCCAGTAATAATAGCTGTTCAGGTTCTTGTACTTATTTCCAACATAGGATATAAAAAATAATTTATTTAAAATGTTTACATTATTGTTGGACTCGCTTCGTGAGAATCACTTTTAAGTTAGGGCCAGTATGGTTAAATTACATAAAGTTACGATAAAACAGTAGCATTAACAATGAATAAATCAAATTGTGAATAAGAATAATGGTTTATTTATTTTTAGTATAATATTGTTATTATTAACATTACATTACTTTTATAATAATGATAAGATAAATCTGTTACATGTATTTATACATTTTAATTGTAATTTAATGTGTTGAGGTTGTGGGAATTTTCTATATTTTTTAGCCTGATTTTAGCCCGATGAAAAGTGA
Source organism: Stictocephala bisonia (assembly GCA_035578905.1). Taxonomy (NCBI): domain Eukaryota; kingdom Metazoa; phylum Arthropoda; class Insecta; order Hemiptera; family Membracidae; genus Stictocephala; species Stictocephala bisonia. The sequence goes on from JAQJVL010008362.1 coordinate 18,717, forward strand.
AAAATCATTTTTAGAAATAGTTTTTTATAATCGTTACTTATAACAGTTTTATTTTTGTATGTAGCTCAAGAATACTTTTATACTATGGGAAATGCATTTGTTTTGTAGTGGAGAGGTGTATTTGGAATAAGAATATTTCATTTTCATTTCCCTTCTTCCTGCATCAATATCTGTCATTCAGCAAAAGCAACAACTTTAACCTCGTTGCTGGACGTTTTGTTAAAACACGTTGAACAAAAACAGTATTAGCCTACATCTGATTTAAACTTATAGTTGATTTTGATCCCTAGTCTAGTCTGTTTTAAAATTTATACTGCATTCTTAATGTTAAATATATATTCTTCCAGAGAAATTCGCTATTGAGATCGTAACGCCACTATTAAGAGTGTCAGATTACGCATCTTCATTGTCAAGTGGCTGGAGGGGAGCTTCGACCATTCAAGTGACGTCACTCTGGAGGAGTGGTGGTGGGGGAGATACCAGAGATAAAGTATTGGTCTGTGGTGATACTAACAGGTAAACATAACGAAAACACATATTACCCCTCTTTTTGATTTTAAAATGCAATAATGTGTACACAAATGTCGTATGTCACCCCTCAGCACGCGCCCGTACGCGGTCACGCACGATGTTCATGCGGGGTCTCCAGGGCAGCCATTTAAAACCAGAGCAGCTGGAGCACCTCCAGTTTCAGCACCTTATGGCTTCGGGGTATCTCAGTCGTGCCTGTTCTCCAGCCGTCATATACATGTATTGTTGGTGTCTATGTCACTACTTTGGTTCGACTGTCAACTCTTCAGGAAAATGCTTGTATAATCCCCCCACAGGACATCATTGTGGATCGCCTAAAATTAACACACCGATACAGACTGAAATTAGAAATACAAAAGTGATGAAAATCAATAAAAAATCATATTTTTATCCACATAAACATACTAAATCATTAATGTTGTCTGTTTACACACAGATCAAATTAAATAAATGAGGCTGTTTTGGTTTGTACGTTTTTAAGCCAGATTTCAGGTGGCAGCGTACTTTTGTTATATGCTTGTTATATACCATTACAATATTAAATAAAAATAATTTAATCTTAAACTGTTGTACATGTATTTTAAATATTTAATATACAATTAAATATATGATATGCTCTCAGTTAAAAACATAATATTAAATAACAAATGCAAGGATTAATTGATTTTGAAGTCGGATGGTGGCTGGCAAAGAATTTTATACGCTACGATAGGAAAGGTAACAAATCCGGCTATAGAAAAATTTTGCCAAATATAAATAATTTGAAATATGATAAAAATACTATTCATTATTTTTCACTTTAGTTGATTTTAGATAATCAACACAGAAACATGTG
>JAQJVL010008363.1:0-20067 GCA_035578905.1 Stictocephala bisonia
ATAGACCACTTAGAGAGATTTTTACTGAAAGCACAGGTGAAAGAGATATGTACTGAGTGGCGGAAATGAGATAGAGAACCGGTCTTCTCCAACTGTGTGATTCTATTTAGTAATTGTCATGACAACTAGAAAGACGGTAGGCCATGTGCTGGCAGTGCAGTAGCAAGATCTACCCATTAAGTCATTAGCAGCATTGACCATTGGTTAATTTGATTAACACTTACGAATCAAACTTACAACGATTAAATTAAATCATTATTTATCACTAAAATAACAAATAATAATAACAGTAACACAATGAATATTAAGTATTAAAAAATAAATAGCAATTAAAGTTTTTTGCGGCTACTGTCATGGAAGTTGAACATTTGAAGTTAGTCAGGCTTATGGTGTACGGCAGCTGAGTGGTGGAACGCTTTACCCTCACTGCTGCAGCCCCTATATGCTCTAAATATAACACGCAGATCACATTATGTACATTTTAGCTACAGCCAGTGTTTAATTTAACAAAATATTTTGGTTATTAAAGAGAGCATGTGACAAAATATCATGAACCTAAAAACAATGCATCAAGCAGAAACCAATAAGCAATATAAAACTACCTCGTGAAAGTTCTGTTTCAACTATCATATCTACATTACACCTTTACAACATTGTTGTTGTTTAAATAGTTCATATTTATCAACATGTATCGTACCATTAAATCGATCAGAATCGATTTGTTTTATATTGGTGGTTTCATTTTGGCAAATCAGAATATGTTGCAAAATAGATAAATAAATGAATCTCGAGCCTGTCATGTATTTCAAAGTGACAAACTTCTGTTTATAAGATATATAAAAATCTCTTTTCATAAAATAACAATAATACGTTGTTTATGTACGGTTAGTGTACTTTAATAGACAGAATATATAATAATGAACAAAATCCCAATGATTGAGAAAATAAATTATATTTTCAGACCTACGTTTTTCAAACAGCAAAACAATACATTACTAACATATAATTTAGGGTTAGCTCGTCGATTCAACGTCACACAATATTTCCAGAGGCAATAATACGCGTGATGCGTTATGTTTGTGGTTTAATTACCCTAGAGTCGACCCCACCCCGTGTAAGTGGTTGTTTCTCTCCCCAATGGGTCCGCAAATGTCTTTTAATGAATAGAAAATGAATATACTCACGTGTAAACAAGGTTTTTACTACTGAAATATTTTATGTGGATTCCAATGAATAGCCAAAAAATATCATATTAATATCATAATGTATATTTAAATAATGTAAAATACTTTTTTAAAATAATTATCAGAGGATAAAAATAAAAGGAAGACAGTTTAAGTTAAAATAATAAATTAGTACTTAATGCTATGGATATTCTGTAAGTTGGATTGTGTTCAATAATTATTGCAAACATATAATTACGTATATATTAAAACATTTCTCAATTAGTATAGTGAAAAAGCAAAGATATATAGTTTTATTTATTTAATATGACAATATGGCCTACTTTGTCAGTATGATTAAACGGAGGATTCCGACGTAATCCAAGTGGCCGTTCCTTTGATGGGTGACCAGTGAGGGATTCCGTCCTTACACGTAGCCTGCCCGGTCACTGGTGTTGGTTTGGAAGTAACCCTTAAGCCGTTGGTCCTAAGGACTCCTAACTTAGTCGGGTAAATTAAAAAAGATTTAACTTTACCTTTTTCTTTATTATTTAGATTTTATTGTTTAATATGTCCATCGATCATTAATGATCGTAAAATACAATTTTTGTATCATTCAAATTCAACCTTATGTCAGATATAGCAAAAATGTATTTACTTCTAGCACCAACAACCAATAATATAATAACTCAGGATACCCGGAAAAAGATATAAAGCCAGGCATCAACTGCACATTGTATCTGGTCTTGCATAAAATTGTCACTTATTTTAAACAATGTTAGTATCATAACACGTCTTATAAATTTTGTTACAAATTATAAGTTATAAATTAAAATTTCTCAAAACAACGTCTTGTGACGTTATTTTGAGAAATTTTAATTTGTAACATGATGCATGGTTTTCAGATTAAACTTACTGTAGTTTGATCAACTAGAGAGTTTTATCGTCGCAAAACATACTGTATATGTATGACCCTAGGGTTATTTATTTTTAATTTATAATTATATTTAGTACTTTAATCTTAATTGTTTTTCTTCAAAATAACATTAAATATAATTTGTAATTATAAATTTCTATCTTTTTTAGATTTGTATGTAAAGCAGATTGTCTGTCCGAATTCAGTTCATAGCTTTGTATTCAAAACGGTCCTTGTATTAAAAATAAAACTTTCATCGTTCCTAAATACGTGTTATTAAATAACAATCATTAGGGACAAATTATAATCTTAAATATGTTCATCAAATAGATATTAATGCGTAATAAAATACTGGGAAAACTGTTACAAGGACGGATGCTACATGAAATAGAATATAAATTACAACATAAAAGAAAGCTTGGATATGAATTGTCTTCGGACGAAGGGTTTGCATTCCCAATGGTAAATGACGTACTGTATAAACAGATTTTAATAGCATATAATGGAAGTTCTCGTTTGAGTTCAGGGAAGATTTATATCTCAAAGGAATGTAAAAACAGGAAACGATGTAACAAATTTTCACGATGTCTATAAACAGAAAACATATTATTTACTGACGAACTTCATAGATACTAGACTGTACTTAGGACTATTTTAAGCAATCATAATAATACAAAACAAACTAAATTCATTACAATAGACGATTTGAAAATATTTGTAGTAGTTAAATCTAACATTTTCGTAACATATTCAGTTAGTGGTATTAAGGGTTTATGTAAAATGATTGATAATTATATTATATTTTATTAATATTGCTTGTGAACTCGAAACGTTATCGTGTTGGAGTCATGATACAGCGTGAGGCATAGTTTTATTAATATAAGTCTATAAAATGTATCCAAATAGTAAATTTAAAATCAGAAATAACTCCTTCATTATTAATCAATAAGACGCTGATCGTCAAAGTATTGGCGAATATAAGGGGCGAATGAGTGTAGTCATTGTTAATATCTAAGTTCAACTGTTCCTTGAATAGAACTATTTATTACTATCCCAATTATTAGTCCTACCGCTTTACTTGGAATTCGAACAACGTAGTGTTGGTCTGATTTACAGCTAAATGGCAATACTGACACTCAGTTTTCTTCCCTACACAACATCTGAACCTTGACTGCTTTCCAAAATGAACCCCCCAGACTTCTCTAGTAGTGTCCACATCGATGGCAACCATTGAGTGGATGCCGTGTTTGTATTAAGAGAACCGATTATTATTATTAATATTATCATAATATGTAGATTACATAGAAACATGTCCACATATATATATATACAGGGTGTTCCCAAACTAAGTTCCGAAAGTTCTGGTTATAGTTCGTTAGGTAAAAATAAGTAAAAATGTTCCTATACATATAGGTCCGAATATGTTTCGTTTTTAATATGGCGGCCATTTTCGTATTTTCACTAAATTATTAGCAATTTCATAACCCTTTACAATACAGTGCTTAAATTTGGAACGAAGGTACCTCTTCTGCTTTATTTAAGGTTGTGATAGTATTATTTTACTATATTTAATATTTTCAAAATGGTAGCACTTAAACTCTTTTAATTGTAAATTGCGCAAAAACTCGTGATCTTAGAACAAATGTACAAGGTATAAAAAAGTTACCAAATGTAATAACAAAACTAACAAATTCCAATTGAATAAAATCAGTTTAAAAATAAAGGAGTAACACCAATTCAGGCAGTACGATGTATGCTCTGTTTCATTTTATTAGACATTGAATTGCTGGTGTTGAATGAATTTCATATCAGCTGATGAAGTAAATATTAAACTGCTGATATTTTAGCATTTTCACTACAGATTAATCATTGTTGAAAAATAGATTATGATATGAGTAGTGTATTGGTGGGCGTTCTGGGCTCACTTTCCTGGAATTTGATTGGCCGAGAGCGGTCACGTGACCGGATCCAAGATGGCGGCCGGAACCGGATCCAAGATGGCGGCGCCCATTTCCCGCCAAATTTTCTAACCTCAAATTTCCTTCAAATTTCCATTTCCCGCCAAATTTCCTAACCTCACTTTGCCTAACCTCAAATTTCCCTCAAATTCCCAAATTTCCCTCCAAATTCCCACATCATACTATATAAAATTCACTGATAACCTTGTTATACTATATAAAATACACTCTTAACCTAACTTTTTCCATGTTATACTATATAAAATTCACTGTTAACCTTGTAATACTATATAAAATGCAATTTTTTTGTCCATGTTATACTATATAAAATACACTGTTAACCTTGTTATACTATATAAAATTCACTTTTTTTTGTCCAATATGACGTCTTTCCCTCCCGCGCCAACTCACACCCCGTGGGAAAATTCCCTCCCAAAATTCCCTCATCCAAGATGGCGGTCTTATACTATATAAAATGAACTTTTTTTGTCCAATATGGCATCTTTTTCCATGTTATACTATATAAAATGCACTGTTAACCTTGTTATACTATATAAAATACACTTATTTTTTCCATGTTATACTATATAAAATGAACTATTTTTGTCCAATATGATGCCTTTTTCCATGTTAGACTATATAAAATGAACTTTTTTGTCCAATATGACGTCTTTCCCTCCTCAAAATTCCCTCCCAAAATTCCTCATCCAATATGGCGACCTTTCCCTTCGGGTACTTCCGGCAACCGTCGGCTACCTTCGTACACGTCGTCTGCTGGTCGGGCGCGCATGCGCGTTATTATTCTACTCATATATACACCATAACAAAATTAATATTTCATACACTATAATAAAATTAATATTTCATATACTCTATGTGCTCGACCCGATCGTAGTGCACCTGGTGGCAAAACTTAGCGCATCCTTTCGGAACATGGCGCCTTCGGAAGGGAAGTCCCCGGTGGTAATTCCCCTTCTCAAATTCGGTCTTTATACTATATAAAATACACTATTAACCTTTCCCATCTCATACTATATAAAATGCTAAAGATGGCGGCCATTTACATATGTACTATATAAAATGCTTTCGTGTACTTCCGGCGACCGTCGGCTACCTTCGTACACGCCGTCTGCTGGTCTGGCGCACACCCAAATTCCACGCTCTGATTGGTTACCTCCCTACTTTAAAAGTAATCTTTCTCACACGTACTGTTAGACTACTTATTTAATTTAATTTTTCTCAAATTTTAACAAATACACAGTTAACATACGCTCTTAGCTTTGGGTACTCATCCACGGCTTCCTACACTGTTACCTACCTATACTTATCTATCGAATCACAGTTCATCCTCAAGCCCCTACTTAACACTCTAGGCAACCCGCAATACACGTTTTAATTAAAAATCAAGGGACAGCTATTATTTATATTAATTATTTACTTCTTTTTTTATTTTTATTTAATACACTGTTACATACGAGGCCAACTGGTGTACGGTGACCGGGCTTTATCGCTGTTATCACATCACTGACCTCAAAGGTCAACCCGTGGCTGTTATCACATCCGCTTCCATTACCACAAGCATTGTTTTACATCCCGTATGAACGATGTACGAGTCTTTGTTACTAACTAGATGAACGAAGATGAACGAGTGTAGTCTTTGTTACTAACTAAGGCTGCTGGACCCTTTGATATATCATCTATTAACAACACAATAGTCAGTGAAACTATGACATGGAACCCAAACCACATAGTATTGATTTTATTTCAAACAAACTGTCAGTTTAAAAAACATTCTAACAGAAGAGTAAATTCCATCCAAAAGTAAGAAAAAATCAAAGATACATACAAATTTCAGAAAAAGAGTCATTTTACATAAAAATGTGTTGAAACATTGTTCAAATCAAGGAATAACTACCAACATAGTACTCTCCAAACCCCTTAAAGTTGAGTTAAAATGCACATAAATAGGGATATTTGTGTACAAAATATGTTATAATTCCCTAAAAGCATTAAAATTCAGTGTCATAACAACGATATTTGTCCTAAACATTAAAAAACCCTTTAAAATACTCTTATAGAAACCTTTATAAACTTAATTTGAGCTCAAAACAACGTACAAAACTGATGTAACACTTGTAAATTAATTGTTTAACCTACATAGCTATTTAGTTGACTCCAAACATTTGGCAAAGTGTAAGTAGCCAATAGGAATAAATTATCCATAATGTTCACATTTTAAGCTTGATTTTAACAAAACCTGGTGCTATTGATTATTTGCGTACTAAACAAATAAACGAATAGTTAGTTGAAATGTGTCTATTGTAGAAACTTTGGTATTAACAGTAAGAAAGTTTGGCTGTATTATACTCGATCAGAAAATGTATATACACCACTCCCAAAGACCCAAACACATGGAGAACCTAGAACACACAACACCCTTGACAGATCACCTACATAAAATAATAAATGTACGTACATACATACATACATACATATATATCCATTATATAAAACCTTTGTTTGTCCACCCACATACTAATCAAACAAGACTCATGTAAATTCGCCTTATAAAGTAACAATAAAGTAGTTTTCATTTAATTTCCATCCATAAGCACATGTACAAACTACCTACCAAACACTAATACCCTTCTATCCAGTAGTAAGACTCATGATTTACCCTACACACAGGCATCTTTACAGACCACATACCATACCGACACATAATACATTTGACAGACTCTACCTACTTAACATAAAAGACTTACCATACACTCTACATAGAAGACGTTTCATTATCCACCCGCCTACTCAAAACACAACACCTCTGATAGATAATCCACCTAACCACTACATAAAACCTATGATTGACACTCAACATTTATGGATGACCACCTACCATACATACGTACCACACACCATAAAACCATGACTTAACAGTCCACCCGCCTACTCAAAACACAACACCTCTGATAGATAATCCACCTAACCACTACATAAAACCTATGATTGACACTCAACATTCATGGATGACCACCTACCATACATACGTACCACACACCATAAAACCATGACTTAACAGTCCACACGCCTACTCAAAACACAACACCTCTGATAGATAATCCACCTAACCACTACATAAAACCTATGATTGACACTCAACATTCATGGATGACCACCTACCATACATACGTACCACACACCATAAAACCATGACTTAACAGTCCACCCGCCTACTCAAAACACAACACCTCTGATAGATAATCCACCTAACCACTACATAAAACCTATGATTGACACTCAACATTCATGGATGACCACCTACCATACATACGTACCACACACTATAAAACCATGACTTAACAGTCCACACGCCTACTCAAAACACAACACCTCTGATAGATAATCCACCTAACCACTACATAAAACCTATGATTGACACTCAACATTCATGGATGACCACCTACCATACATACGTACCACACACCATAAAACCATGACTTAACAGTCCACCCGCCTACTCAAAACACAACACCTCTGATAGATAATCCACCTAACCACTACATAAAACCTATGATTGACACTCAACATTCATGGATGACCACCTACCATACATACGTACCACACACCATAAAACCATGACTTAACAGTCCACACGCCTACTCAAAACACAACACCTCTGATAGATAATCCACCTAACCACTACATAAAACCTATGATTGACACTCAACATTCATGGATGACCACCTACCATACATACGTACTACACACCATAAAACCATGACTTAACAGTCCACCCGCCTACTCAAAACACAACACCTCTGATAGATAATCCACCTAACCACTACATAAAACCTATGATTGACACTCAACATTCATGGATGACAACCTACCATACATACGTACCACACACTATAAAACCATGACTTAACAGTCCACACGCCTACTCAAAACACAACACCTCTGATAGATAATCCACCTAACCACTACATAAAACCTATGATTGACACTCAACATTCATGGATGACAACCTACCATACATACGTACCACACACCATAAAACCATGACTTAACAGTCCACACGCCTACTCAAAACACAACACCTCTGATAGATAATCCACCTAACCACTACATAAAACCTATGATTGACACTCAACATTCATGGATGACCACCTACCATACATACGTACCACACACCATAAAACCATGACTTAACAGTCCACACGCCTACTCAAAACACAACACCTCTGATAGATAATCCACCTAACCACTACATAAAACCTATGATTGACACTCAACATTCATGGATGACCACCTACCATACATACGTACCACACACCATAAAACCATGACTTAACAGTCCACACGCCTACTCAAAACACAACACCTCTGATAGATAATCCACCTAACCACTACATAAAACCTATGATTGACACTCAACATTCATGGATGACCACCTACCATACATACGTACCACACACCATAAAACCATGACTTAACAGTCCACACGCCTACTCAAAACACAACACCTCTGATAGATAATCCACCTAACCACTACATAAAACCTATGATTGACACTCAACATTCATGGATGACCACCTACCATACATACGTAGCACACACTATAAAACCATGACTTAACAGTCCACACGCCTACTCAAAACACAACACCTCTGATAGATAATCCACCTAACCACTACATAAAACCTATGATTGACACTCAACATTCATGGATGACCACCTACCATACATACGTACTACACACCATAAAACCATGACTTAACAGTCCACACGCCTACTCAAAACACAACACCTCTGATAGATAATCCACCTAACCACTACATAAAACCTATGATTGACACTCAACATTCATGGATGACCACCTACCATACATACGTACCACACACCATAAAACCATGACTTAACAGTCCACACGCCTACTCAAAACACAACACCTCTGATAGATAATCCACCTAACCACTACATAAAACCTATGATTGACACTCAACATTCATGGATGACCACCTACCATACATACATACCACACACCATAAAATCATGACTTAACAGTCCACCCGCCTACCTCTGCACACACAATTCCTTAGGACACACCCTAAACATACCACTCATCCTACAGACAAAACTCCTAGAGAACTACCCATCCACCATAAAAACAGTATTGCTTCATTTAATCATGTTTTAAAATAACATTATTACACTGTAAGATAGGTTTAATACAGCTAAAGACCTAAAGTGTTACCTAAAATTCTGTTTTATATGAGAGCCGTTGGTGGAAAACATCCAAACTAAACATAGAAAATAAGAATCAGCTAGTAGTTTCATAGAAATTCTCCTATACAACTAAAAAATATGAGAAAAAGTTAGGTTTAAAAACAATGAACATAGAAAAAGTTAGGTTTAAAAACAATGAACATAGAAAAAGTTAGGTTAAAAAAATTAACATAGAAAAGGTTAGGTTAAAAAAATTAACACAGAAAAAGTTAGGTTTAAAAAAAATGAACACAGAAAAAGTTAGGTTAGCAAACATCAGAAAAGTAAGTCTAGCAAACAACCGAAAGGTTGATTGCTATCCTTAGTTTTCCGAAAAGTTATTAAAATTAACAAAAGTAAAAAATGTCCCATTTTTTGAGTTTGGTAATTTTAACTGAACTTTTCGGATGTTTGCTAACCTAACTTTTTCTGTGTTCATTTTTTTTAAACCTAACTTTTTCTATGTTAATTTTTTTAACCTAACTTTTTCTATGTTCATTGTTTTTAAACCTAACTTTGTCTATGTTCATTGTTTTTAAACCTAACTTTTTCTCATATTTTTTAGTTGTATAGGAGAATTTCTATGAAACTACTAGCTGATTCTTATTTTCTATGTTTAGTTTGGATGTTTTCCACCAACGGCTCTTATATAAAACAGAATTTTAGGTAACACTTTAGGTCTTTAGCTGTATTAAACCTATCTTACAGTGTAATAATGTTATTTTAAAACATGATTAAATGAAGCAATACTGTTTTTATGGTGGATGGGTAGTTCTCTAGGAGTTTTGTCTGTAGGATGAGTGGTATGTTTAGGGTGTGTCCTAAGGAATTGTGTGTGCAGAGGTAGGCGGGTGGACTGTTAAGTCATGATTTTATGGTGTGTGGTACGTATGTATGGTAGGTGGTCATCCATGAATGTTGAGTGTCAATCATAGGTTTTATGTAGTGGTTAGGTGGATTATCTATCAGAGGTGTTGTGTTTTGAGTAGGCGTGTGGACTGTTAAGTCATGGTTTTATGTTGTGTGGTACGTATGTATGGTAGGTGGTCATCCATGAATGTTGAGTGTCAATCATAGGTTTTATGTAGTGGTTAGGTGGATTATCTATCAGAGGTGTTGTGTTTTGAGTAGGCGTGTGGACTGTTAAGTCATGGTTTTATGGTGTGTGGTACGTATGTATGGTAGGTGGTCATCCATGAATGTTGAGTGTCAATCATAGGTTTTATGTAGTGGTTAGGTGGATTATCTATCAGAGGTGTTGTGTTTTGAGTAGGCGGGTGGACTGTTAAGTCATGGTTTTATAGTGTGTGGTACGTATGTATGGTAGGTGGTCATCCATGAATGTTGAGTGTCAATCATAGGTTTTATGTAGTGGTTAGGTGGATTATCTATCAGAGGTGTTGTGTTTTGAGTAGGCGTGTGGACTGTTAAGTCATGGTTTTATGGTGTGTGGTACGTATGTATGGTAGGTGGTCATCCATGAATGTTGAGTGTCAATCAAAGGTTTTATGTAGTGGTTAGGTGGATTATCTATCAGAGGTGTTGTGTTTTGAGTAGGCGTGTGGACTGTTAAGTCATGGTTTTATGGTGTGTGGTACGTATGTATGGTAGGTGGTCATCCATGAATGTTGAGTGTCAATCATAGGTTTTATGTAGTGGTTAGGTGGATTATCTATCAGAGGTGTTGTGTTTTGAGTAGGCGGGTGGACTGTTAAGTCATGGTTTTATGGTGTGTGGTACGTATGTATGGTAGGTGGTCATCCATGAATGTTGAGTGTCAATCATAGGTTTTATGTAGTGGTTAGGTGGATTATCTATCAGAGGTGTTGTGTTTTGAGTAGGCGTGTGGACTGTTAAGTCATGGTTTTATGGTGTGTGGTACGTATGTATGGTAGGTGGTCATCCATGAATGTTGAGTGTCAATCATAGGTTTTATGTAGTGGTTAGGTGGATTATCTATCAGAGGTGTTGTGTTTTGAGTAGGCGGGTGGACTGTTAAGTCATGGTTTTATGGTGTGTGGTACGTATGTATGGTAGGTGGTCATCCATGAATGTTGAGTGTCAATCATAGGTTTTATGTAGTGGTTAGGTGGATTATCTATCAGAGGTGTTGTGTTTTGAGTAGGCGTGTGGACTGTTAAGTCATGGTTTTATGGTGTGTGGTACGTATGTATGGTAGGTGGTCATCCATGAATGTTGAGTGTCAATCATAGGTTTTATGTAGTGGTTAGGTGGATTATCTATCAGAGGTGTTGTGTTTTGAGTAGGCGGGTGGACTGTTAAGTCATGGTTTTATGGTGTGTGGTACGTATGTATGGTAGGTGGTCATCCATGAATGTTGAGTGTCAATCATAGGTTTTATGTAGTGGTTAGGTGGATTATCTATCAGAGGTGTTGTGTTTTGAGTAGGCGGGTGGACTGTTAAGTCATGGTTTTATGCTGTGTGGTACGTATGGATGGTAGGTGGTCATCCATGAATGTTGAGTGTCAATCATAGGTTTTATGTAGTGGTTAGGTGGATTATCTATCAGAGGAGTTGTGTTTTGAGTAGGCGGGTGGACTGTTAAGTCATGGTTTTATGGTGTGTTGTACGTATGTATGGTAGGTGGTCATCCATGAATGTTGAGTGTCAATCATAGGTTTTATGTAGTGGTTAGGTGGATTATCTATCAGAGGTGTTGTGTTTTGAGTAGGCGGGTGGACTGTTATGTCATGGTTTTATGGTGTGTGGTATTTATGTATGGTAGGTGGTCATCCATGAATGTTGAGTGTCAATCATAGGTTTTATGTAGTGGTTAGGTGGATTATCTATCAGAGGTGTTGTGTTTTGAGTAGGCGTGTGGACTGTTAAGTCATGGTTTTATGGTGTGTGGTACGTTTGTATGGTAGGTGGTCATCCATGAATGTTGAGTGTCAATCATAGGTTTTATGTAGTGGTTAGGTGGATTATCTATCAGAGGTGTTGTGTTTTGAGTAGGCGGGTGGACTGTTAAGTCATGGTTTTATGGTGTGTGGTACGTATGTATGGTAGGTGGTCATCCATGAATGTTGAGTGTCAATCATAGGTTTTATGTAGTGGTTAGGTGGATTATCTATCAGAGGTGTTGTGTTTTGAGTAGGCGGGTGGATAATTAAACGTCTTCTATGTAGAGTGTATGGTAAGTCTTTAATGTTAAGTAGGTAGAGTCTGTCAAATGTATTATGTGTCGGTATGGTATGTGGTCTGTAAAGATGCCTGTGTGTAGGGTAAATCATGAGTCTTACTACTGGATAGAAGGGTATTAGTGTTTGGTAGGTAGTTTGTACATGTGCTTATGGATGGAAATTAAATGAAAACTACTTTATTGTTACTTTATAAGGCGAATTTACATGAGTCTTGTTTGATTAGTATGTGGGTGGACAAACAAAGGTTTTATATAATGGATATGTATGTATGTATGTATGTACGTACATTTATTATTTTATGTAGGTGATCTGTCAAGGGTGTTGTGTGTTCTAGGTTCTCCGTGTGTTTGGGTCTTTGGGAGTGGTGTATATACATTTTCTGATCGAGTATATTACAGCCAAACTTTCTTACTGTTAATACCACGGTTTCTACAATAGACACATTTCAACTAACTATTCGTTTATTTGTTTATGTACGCAAATAATCAATAGCACCAGGTTTTGTTAAAATCAGGCTTAAAATGTGAACATTATAGAGAATTTATTCCTATTGGCTACTTACACTTTGCCAAATGTTTGGAGTCAACTAAATAGCTATGTAGGTTAAACAATTAATTTACAAGTGTTACATCAGTTTTGTACGTTGTTTTGAGCTCAAATTAAGTTTATAAAGGTTTCTATAAGAGTATTTTAAAGGGTTTTTTAATGTTTAGGACAAATATCGTTGTTATGACACTGAATTTTAATGCTTTTAGGGAATTATAACATATTTTGTACACAAATATCCCTATTTATGTGCATTTTAACTCAACTTTAAGGGGTTTGGAGAGTACTATGTTGGTAGTTCTTCCTTGATTTGAACAATGTTTCAACACATTTTTGTGTAAAATGACTCTTTTTCTGAAATTTGTATGTATCTTTGATTTTTTCTTACTTTTGGATGGAATTTACTCTTCTGTTAGAATGTTTTTTAAACTGACAGTTTGTTTGAAATAAAATCAATACTATGTGGTTTGGGTTCCATGTCATAGTTTCTCTGACTATTGTGTTGTTAATAGACCATATATCAAAGGGTCCAGCAGCCTTAGTTAGTAACAAAGACTACACTCGTTCATCTTCGTTCATCTAGTTAGTAACAAAGACTCGTACATCGTTCATACGGGATGTAAAACAATGCTTGTGGTAATGGAAGCGGATGTGATAACAGCCACGGGTTGACCTTTGAGGTCAGTGATGTGATAACAGCGATAAAGCCCGGTCACCGTACACCAGTTGGCCTCGTATGTAACAGTGTATTAAATAAAAATAAAAAAAGAAGTAAATAATTAATATAAATAATAGTTGTCCCTTGATTTTTAATTAAAACGTGTATTGCGGGTTGCCTAGAGTGTTAAGTAGGGGCTTGAGGATGAACTGTGATTTGATAGATAAGTATAGGTAGGTAACAGTGTAGGAAGCCGTGGATGAGTACCCAAAGCTAAGAGCGTATGTTAACTGTGTATTTGTTAAAATTTGAGAAAAATTAAATTAAATAAGTAGTCTAACAGTACGTGTGAGAAAGATTACTTTTAAAGTAGGGAGGTAACCAATCAGAGCGTGGAATTTGGGTGTGCGCCAGACCAGCAGACGGCGTGTACGAAGGTAGCCGACGGTCGCCGGAAGTACACGAAAGCATTTTATATAGTACATATGTAAATGGCCGCCATCTTTAGAATTTATATAGTATGAGATGGGAAAGGTTAATAGTGTATTTTATATAGTATAAAGACCGAATTTGAGAAGGGGAATTACCACCGGGGACTTCCCTTCCGAAGGCGCCATGTTCCGAAAGGATGCGCTAAGTTTTGCCACCAGGTGCACTACGATCGGGTCGAGCACATAGAGTATATGAAATATTAATTTTATTATAGTGTATGAAATATTAATTTTGTTATGGTGTATATATGAGTAGAATAATAACGCGCATGCGCGCCCGACCAGCAGACGACGTGTACGAAGGTAGCCGACGGTTGCCGGAAGTACCCGAAGGGAAAGGTCGCCATATTGGATGAGGAATTTTGGGAGGGAATTTTGAGGAGGGAAAGACGTCATATTGGACAAAAAAGTTCATTTTATATAGTCTAACATGGAAAAAGGCATCATATTGGACAAAAATAGTTCATTTTATATAGTATAACATGGAAAAAATAAGTGTATTTTATATAGTATAACAAGGTTAACAGTGCATTTTATATAGTATAACATGGAAAAAGATGCCATATTGGACAAAAAAAGTTCATTTTATATAGTATAAGACCGCCATCTTGGATGAGGGAATTTTGGGAGGGAATTTTCCCACGGGGTGTGAGTTGGCGCGGGAGGGAAAGACGTCATATTGGACAAAAAAAGTGAATTTTATATAGTATAACAAGGTTAACAGTGTATTTTATATAGTATAACATGGACAAAAAAATTGCATTTTATATAGTATTACAAGGTTAACAGTGAATTTTATATAGTATAACATGGAAAAAGTTAGGTTAAGAGTGTATTTTATATAGTATAACAAGGTTAACAGTGAATTTTATATAGTATGATGTGGGAATTTGGAGGGAAATTTGGGAATTTGAGGGAAATTTGAGGTTAGGCAAAGTGAGGTTAGGAAATTTGGCGGGAAATGGAAACTTGAGGTTAGAAAATTTGGCGGGAAATGGGCGCCACCATCTTGGATCCGGTTCCGGCCGCCATCTTGGATCCGGTCACGTGACCGCTCTCGGCCAATCAAATTCCAGGAAAGTGAGCCCAGAACGCCCACCAATACACTACTGATATGTTTTCAAATAGTTTAATTAATTTCTTTGTACTTAATAACCAGTAATGGAACAACAAATATCGTACTAGAACTCACAAAAACTATTCACATACCATAATTTAATTTGTCAACAATGAGTAATCTGTTTTGAAAATGATAAAATATCAGCTATTTAATATTTACTTCATCAGCTGATATGAAATGTATTCAACACCAGCAATTCAACGTCTAATAAAATGAATCGGAGCATGCATCGTACTGCCTAGATTGGTGTTACTCTTTTATTTATGAATGGATTTTATTCAATTGGAACTTGTTAGTTTTGTTATTACATTTGACATCTTTTTTATAAATTGTACATTATTTCTAAGATTACGCGTTGTTGCACAATTTACAATTAAAATATTTTAAGTGCCACCATTTTGAAAATATCGAATATAATAAAATAACATTATTACAACCTTAAATAAACCAGAACAGGTACCTTCTTTCCAAATTTGAGCAGCGTATTGTTAGGGGTTATGAAATTACTAATAATTTAGTGAAAATACGAAAATGCCCGCCATATTGAAAACGAAGCATATTCGGATCTATATGTATAGGAACATTTTGACTTATTTTTACCAAACGAATCATAGCCTGAAGTTTCGGAATTTAGTTTTAGAACACCTATAATAAATAATATGCATTATAAATAGAATAAAATAGAAATTATAAAATAAAATATATTTGAAAATACTCCCAATATTATTTTATTTATGTCAAATAGTGAATCATATTAGATATAATTAGTCAGCTTAGCTTTAAACAGAATAAAAATTGTCAGTCAATATTAATTTTCGTTAGCAAGCGTATTTGACGTAACTATTAACCAGGGATATCGGTTGTAAAAATAATAATCTTTTAAAGATATTAACTCACATTGTTATTAAGATAACATTTTACAAAATATAGTCCTACACATTGAGTAAAAAATATGAATTATTTATTATTTTTCTACAAATATGTAGTTATAATATTTTTCATTATTTATGAGAATGTAAATTATGACTCGAAATTGTACCATAAAGAAATACTATTTAATTTTATTTTTTAATATGTTAACCATCAATTACAGTCACATATAATCAAATGGAGCATCGCCTTTGTAAAGGATATATACTCGTAGTAAGACTGTCACTCGAGATATCTCAACATATTTAAGTGTCTAATACATGGGTGGAAGTCGTTGTTGGACTCTTGACTGAGCCATTGTGGGATCAATCAATTGTTTCTAGATCAGCTGTTCCACTCAAGAATTACTTCTGGCCCGCAGAACTGTTTATGCACTGCGGATTTCACGTGCAGAAGATAAACATGTGATGTAAAAATAAAACAAAATAAATAAAAAATAAAATAAAAACCTTATAGACCTATTGTATTATATTCTGTAGTAAATTAATGTAAGCATGCTGTTCATTATTTAGATACATATTTAATGCTATAATGTAATTGGGCTTTGCCTGTTTTGTAGCATTTTTGTAAAATTAAATAAATAAATAAATATGAATATTTTAATTGGTTTTATTCTAATTTTTGTATTCTATTTGATGAATCTTAATTTTTTTAAATTTTTATTAACAGTACTCTAAAAAAAATAGCAATAGCAAATTTATTTTGTTGGCTTCTTTTTGACTACTAATATACAGTTCATTTGATACGTTCACACATCACTTTATTTACTAAAGCGTCCACAAAAATTTATCAAAATATCTGAGTCCAACATATTAGTCTCATGTAATATGTATACATGTCTTCATTTATTGTACAAATAATTCATAGCAATATTAACTATATACCCTAAGTAAGTGTCAGTTGTATGTACGAGTATGAGGTAAATATAAATAGATCTAATTTTTCAAGAGTAGTTGGTCGGTAGTTTAGTTGATTTAAACAAAGGTCTTCAGGTCGATACCAATCACTGTAATAACAAATGTTGAGAAGGGTTAGTTGATAAACTTAGGCTTCTCATTGGTCATTGAACTAATAATAAATGACACTTTGTAATGGATAGTCGGCCTTAAATTGTAACAATGACCACATCCGATCATCTACAGACTTATTCGGAGTCCATAAAAACTTTTAAAATTGTTATGTCAAAATTAAATAAATAAAATATTCTAAACTGACTACGTGTATGTTTACGTTTTCTTAGAAGCCCGTTAGCAGAGAACCTGCACTCACAGCGTAATCCATATCCTCCATACTTCCAGCTGTCAGTCCCTGATGTAAGCTAAGTACAGAGATGTATGTAACACCAAGGGTAAGATAGTTTAGTCTGTGACCAGTGAGTTGCAGACGGACTGAGCCCATCTGGTGAGATTAGCAGAGAACCTGCACTCACAGCGTAATCCATATCCTCCATACTTCCAGCTGTCAGTCCCTGATGTAAGCTAAGTACAGAGATGTATGTAACACCAAGGGTAAGATAGTTTAGACTCTGACGGACTGAGCACATCTGGTGAGATTAGCACAGAACCTCACTCAGCATAATCCGTACCCTCCATACTTCCAGCTGTAAGTCCCTGATTAAGCTAAGTACAGAGATGTATGTAACACCAAGGGTAAGATAGTTTAGTCTGTGAACAGTGAGTGGCAGACGGGCTGAGCCCATCTGGTGAGATTAGCAGAGAACCTCACTCATAGCATAATCCGTACCCTCCATACTTCCAGCTGTAAGTCGCTGTTGTAACAATGTTTCAGGGAATTTATAAGAACTTTATTCTCGAAAAGATAAAAATCTAAAACATATGCAACTGGATGTTATGTATCACTCTTGTCAGTTAGCTGATAATCAGACCAATACTACGTGGTTCTGTAAAGCTGTAGGTCTCTTCGTTGCCCTCGCTGTTGGGCTATTAATAAACGGCCCCTTCTGAGTACACGTTAAACTCATTTAGTAACCGGACTACACTCATCCACACTCATCCTATACTTATATAATCATTAATACTCATAAAGTTGTGTCGGTGTCTCATATCTAAGAACAAACACTCGGTTACTCTGTAACAGTTTAGCTGGATAAATTATAGCGAGGATGTGGTTGATAGTCTTGGCCTCCCGAGTTGCTGCTGCAGCTACATTAGGCCTTGGTAGTTTGCGGTTTAATTACCACGGGGTAAACTTCACACCATTTGTTCCCTTCTCTCTTTACTTTTGTATCTTCCTAGTTACAGAGAATGCTGATATTAACATTGCATTACATAACGTGTTGTAAATGTCAGGTTTACAAACAGTACAGATGTTTTTACAAAAACTTCACAAAAATAAGAAGTGTTAATTTCAAATGAAATTGTTTTTCAACATTTTTTTTTAATGAATCTAACGTTGTTATACTCGTTTACAGAATTTAAATAGTTATTTATTTAGGTATTTCATAAGTGCACTCAATTATGGAAAAATGTTGTCCATAATATAATAGGAGCATGAACAAATTTATGAAAACCTCCAGACATTGTCCAATTAGGATGGTTGGTTATACAGGTTGTTCCTTTTAAAACGCAGGTCTATTTACAGGTACAGAAAATGAAGGTATAAGATAATTACAAGTTCATAGGTTGGTAACCCTGGTTATTCTTCTTCCTCGGCTATCAGCTGATTTACAGTTTTCCATTATTTTTCACTTTATTTGGGTTTCATGCGATGTCATTAAGTTGATGTTAGAAGCATGGTTCTGAGTAGAGACCAGAGAGTGTTTATTGTGGAGGAAGATTTTAAAATAAAATAATTAAAATAAAAATGTCATTAAACTCATGTAAATAGTAGTAATAAATCTTAATAGTAATAAAATGTGTTATAGCTATATGTTTCGTTTGTCATTTATATTTCAAAACATGGGTTGCGTTTTAAAAGAAACACCCTGTACTAACAGTCTGAATATACTTTCAGTTACTGCTACATACTTAGGTATGCATGTTTTATAAGTAAATATATACTATGAGACGAGTGTGAGGATCCTCGAAAGTGTTTGTTCCTTAAAAATATACCTACCCACCCTCACAGCATTTGTATCTTATCGGAGCATCCCATTCATTCGATGTAAGATTTGTGAGCCAACCTACCTAGCCTACGTGTTAAAGAGTGATTTATTGACATATGCTATTCAAATGTCAGATCTTTCAAGATATATTATGTTCGTCGCATCTTATAGACAATGAATCATGTTCATAACAAAAAGAATTTGTTTATCTATTTTATACTCAATAAATTCAGCTAACATATCCAAAATTGTCAATTATACTATAAATAACTGATATATTATTCAGATATGTACTTATACAGGTTGTAAGAGACTCAACAATACTAACAGTTTCTTGCGAAACTTTCCAGTTCTACCCCCAAGCAAACATTTCCTGAATTGGAACTCGTTCCCAAGAGTCCTGCACTAGAACTTAACGCGACTCGCTTCCGTGCACTGAGCCCCCAACTAATAACAAAGTATGAGTTAAGCTGAGTGTATATGTCCCTTACCAAGCCCTTTTCTGAGTGCTAAATTCCAGCTCATATTCTTTGTGCCTGCAAATCGATCCAAAATACTTAATATTTTGACGGAAATATCCGTCTATAGATTGGCAGTACATACATGCTTTAACATA
This sequence comes from Stictocephala bisonia, assembly GCA_035578905.1. NCBI lineage: Eukaryota > Metazoa > Arthropoda > Insecta > Hemiptera > Membracidae > Stictocephala > Stictocephala bisonia. Next base: position 19,896 of record JAQJVL010008363.1, read on the forward strand.
CCATTAGAATATCTGATGAAATTGAATGACATAAGTTATTAAGTATATTTTATTATTTGCTATAAAATAATGTAATAAGTAAAATTACTGTTATGCCACCACAAACATAATTCAGTAGGAAATTCACCAACCATCTTTTTTTAGTAGTTCAACTAACATTGAATAAATTTAT
>JAQJVL010008364.1:0-20063 GCA_035578905.1 Stictocephala bisonia
TAGTTAAAAGATGCTTTTTTTATACCCAAAGCATAGTCACTCTTCATTGATTAAAAATGATCATGTTTTTAATATATTGTTCTTTTCATACAGATTATGTTAAGAAAACTATATCATAAACATAATTTTTCTTATTTTCATCATATTTATTAATACATTTTTGGCTTTATATCGAACTAGAAGACACCCCTGCACGCTTCATGTGCCAACCCCACTCACTGTACTAGATACGCCTCGGCCTCGGCATATGACTTTTATCTACAAATAATAGTATACTAACTGTATAACGTAAAATTGCAATATTAAATTTATTTACAGTAACTCCCTTACACTATTTGCGACCTGTTTAAATACCAAATGGTAATACTTGCCCTATTTCAAACGCGTTCATTTCATTTGTTTTTGTTCAACAACTGAATATTAAACTCTTAATATATAAATAGGATAATGTCAAACATGTTTATTTATTTACAAAACAGGTGTTATTAATTTACTTAAATCAACCTAATGTTATACTTAGGGAACAATCTTTCAGAGGTAGTTTCTACCCCTTAGGAGTATTTTACCGAGATTCCAATACTTTAGTTGTCATACCTATTGTCAATACCTAAAGAAACAGTGTACAAAATGTCAGCTCTACGTACATAGGAAGTTTGTTAATTAGTGATGAGTGAAAGAGCCACATATTTCCGAGAATATATAAATACGTAAATAAACTGATCTTCCGCCCTTCTATTCGGTTGATTATTTTGAATATTGAATTTCTTAGTTTCTAAATAATTTTGTACTGGAGAGGAAACTAATCTGTTATTCTCTTCCATGACGTCATTTTTTTAAAGTAGCAGTTCATTAATTTCAGATTGATCAGAGGATAATTTATTAGCCTCCAAAGAGTGATTAATGAACGGCATGCGATATATCAAAAATGTCTCATATCTTTAATAAAAGTTAAATATTTAGAAATATTATCAGTTTATACGTACAGGTAACAAAGCCTCACACATTTTTTGTGTTGCATATATGTATAAGAAACTAATGTAAAAGTATTTTATCACCGAGAAACGTTAAGTAAAGTATCAGATTATTATCAGGATTTATAAGCTGAAATAAAGCTTTCATGTGGTTTAAGGTGTTATTACTTTTTTTTTAATATAAAATAAATATGTTTTATCTATTTACTGGTAACCTGTACATTATTTTAACTTATATAATTGTTATAATGTATTAAGTTTCTGAAATTATTATAACACTTGTAAGTATCTTTACTTTTTTTCAATTAATCTGATTACTATTTATAAAAGAACGAAGAAAACTGTCCACTTATATGGATTGTGTGAGGTTGGTTTTTCTATTTGGTTAGATTAATACTTGTTCTAATTTCAGAGGCAGTCCCAGTGGTCTCTCTCTCTCTCCCTCTCCCTCTCCCTCTCCCTCTACCTCTCCCTCCCTCCCTTAGTAGTATAAGGGTGTATTATACTACTATAATTTATTTTATTGTTAAAAACATAACTGTTTATTACACTTACATTAGGTTCAGTACAAAACTGTTAAAGTAGTTGCACATTTATTTTAAATTACACGTTGTGTTCAATTGTCTTCAATTATTTATTACTAAATTCGCACTAACAAGAACTGATCGAAAACCAAATAAATGACATATTTTGTATAGTTGTGTAACCAAACATAATATTTTGAACAATCGTGATTTATGCGTGATAGTTTTTAAAAACACTTGACTCTCCAAACAGTCAACTTAAGTTGTTTAGTGCTTTCTCAAATTAGTACGGGTTAAAGAAAAGAAAATATTAAGTTAAAAATAGTTATAAATCTAGGCTAAGGTAGCAAGTAACACGTGAAGACGACAGGAGTTTCATACCTGTCGAAACGTTTTGTGTGTTTGGACCACTGGAAATCTCCAAATATTATCTACAAATCATGAACAATTCAATGCTAATAAATAACTTTCAAACAACAACCTATGATTTATTCATATTTATATAACCCATACAATAAATATACTGGGGTTAGTAAAAGAGTTTTTAAACACTTTTTAATGTGTAAGCTCACACACTATGCGATCATAACTCAACCTAAATATTCGTTCATCAGTCCAACTAATAAATTATGATAACTAATTTTACTAATTTGTTTGTTCTACTTACTCAAAGTGATTAAATTTAAGCGTTCTTTTGTTTATAATTTACATTCAACTATTAATAACAAGATTGATACAAACCAGTCAAAACTACTTATTAAACCGTATGAAAAATTCTTAATGAATTCTCCATTTGCTCTTCCATACAATAAAAATACTGCACAATACGTAATCTAGATTGAAATGTGTTTCTGTTACCATTTATTACCATGTCTTTACAAATTCATCCCTTACGGTTTCGTCAATCACGTTGACAATTACAATTAGAAGCCTACAACATACCTATCACTAAACTCACAGCCACAACTCAACCACCGCTAGACATAAATTTCCAACGAAATTTCCCCAACAGCCCATGGCTCCCCTAAACTCCCATTCATTATCTTCTCCAGTAGGAGTAGAGTTTGAAGGTAATAACCTGCCTTGTCGGCAGCGGAAGCACGATTAGTTTTAGTGTTAGTGAAACTTATCTTTCACTCTCCTTTTATAACTAAACTTAACTTGGAAGTTCACTTGGGCCTACAGGCATGTGCGTGGACTTTCTTCAACGAGTAAACTACCGACCGTTAACTCAGTTGGATATTCGAACCTTGGACTTTATCTTACGCAGTCCGAAGCCTTAGCTTTTTAGCTGCCGCGCCGGAAATCAATCACTTATAATGGACAAGTAAGCAGCCATGTTAATTTTTGTACAAAGTACCTGTTATACCTTCAACATTTAATTGATTGGGAAAGAATAAACTATTTAAAAAGGTTCAGATTGGATTTGTAATAAGAAACTGGAAAAAAAACTAAAAAATTCAAACAAACCTAATGATGAAATATCTGTATGAATTTATTTTTGTATGAAAGGTAGTAATAGCCACTAATAAAAAGTATTTAAAGATTAATTTAGTAAAATGCTATTATTTCTGGTAGTATTAAATCCAGAATAAAAATCAAACATATCAATAGTTTGGGAGAAGGAACTTATATAAGGATTATTCCACATTCATTTCTACCACCTTTAAAGAAATAAATTATAAAAGTTAGTATAAAAGTAACTTAGACAGATAAAATTACAGTAACATGTTGGTTATACAAAAAGAATAGACTCTACATGATTAATTTTTAAAAATGATAAGGATTAACCTATTGTGTTAAAATATATTTTGATTATATGGAGTGTAATTAAATATTACTGTTGGCGTAAGTAGACCTATGATCAGTACTGAGAATTCACTAAGAATATTAGTTAAATATACTACCAATACATACTATACGTGGAACGACTGTATAGTGTAAATAATCAGTAAACCATTAAAATATATATTATTCTTGAAATGTTCAATGCACTTAACAATGTTAGGCTTGTCTTATATCAGACCTGCTAGTCTTACTGTCTTAGATCAGTGATTAGGTTAGGTTGGGTTGTATTTGGTTGGCTTAGATTAGGTTAGGTTAGGTTAGTTTAGATTAGGTTAGGTTATGTAAGGTTAGGTTAGGTCAGATTAGTCAGTTTAGGTCAGGTCAGTTTAGATTAGGTTAGGTTAGGTTAGGTCGAAAAACATCTGTATGAATCATCTTCTGTTAGATCACGTGTCTCCGCGTAATATAATCTAAGATGATTAACTTCATAATTAATTTACTAGGTTGCTGAATAATTGTGTTATTATCTTGAGTGAATATCTAGAATAGTCAATATGATGAGCCCATAAATTCACAACTAATATAATTGTATTGTGTAGTAGTATATTTTAAAAATAATGAAGTGTGTTATTATTGTAATATATATTAACACTTTAGGTTTATATATGTATAATTTCTATTAAATTGTTTTTAAGTAGGAATTGTTTTTATTAAATGTACCTTTTTTTGTTTCCTGTTCAATTTTCAGTTATATTATATTTTCACTTCCATAATATTAGTTGTATTTATTTTTCTTTTCCTTTAATAACAATACTAGAACTATGATGTCGTATGGTTCTCATTTTAACTGTCTGCCAAACGAATAAACCATTTAATACTATTGTGCTGTAACAATTGTTAATTGTTGCATTATAATTAAATTAGAAAAACTTGGAGAATTAATATCGAAAACTTTTGGAAAACAAAACAAACTCCTAAACCTCTCAGTTCTTACAAAATTTAACTTTTTTTAAATACAATTTTTCTAATTTAATTATAATGCAACAACTAACAATTGTTACAATGCCTAAGTTAGAGACTAGAGAGAATAAGTCTCTTTACCTTAAATGATATTCACTTTAGCGTCAGATGTTCACATTTTCACAGAATTTTAAGTAAAATTTACAATGTAAGGATGTTTAAACGTGCTAATATTGTAGGTAATTTGAAACATGGACGTAGGATGAAAAACTAAATATTATGGATTCATGTGTTTCAAGATAGAAACAAATGAAATTTCTTAGCGCTATTCGGTATTTAAGTTAAAACAAATTAACATCAATTAAAACAAATCAAAAATCTGTATTTTTAATAATCTTCTATGTTTAGCGTTATTCACGGCTTACACTTAAAATTAACAGAAAGCCTTAAGAGAACATCTTATAATAGCAGCCTTCACCACATCTGAGGCAAATACCGCAATACAGATCTGTAGCTAAATCACGTCGTTGCGCCGTCAGATATTTGACAAAGAAAGTACAAGATCACTAAAATGTAGTTCAACAGCTATAGGAAGTAAATAGTGTGGTTACATTATAGTTAATTTAAATAAATGTAACATTAGCCCTCACATACAAAATTTAAATATCTTCATTAGTTTAGTTTGTACTTAAAGTAATCATATAGGTTTCTTTCAAACTTCATTGAAACTGATTGAAGTAAAAGTAATGTTTCCTTTGGTTTATCGTGGTTATACGTAATACTATAACAGGCTCCAATTTTAAATATGTTTTTATGATAGTAAAACTATAGTAAAAAATAATAACGCTTTTCCCTAACTGTCCAAGATAAGTGGTGGCAATACAAAAATATAATATTTAATTTGGAAATACTTCATTTTCTTAAGTTAGTTTACAGGAAATTCTTTAAATTTTCCAAGGATTAGTTTATCATATTGTCCGGTTTTATCACAGGATTCGACATAGCTGAGAGATCACTGTGACAGCTCAGCTACAAAGACTATTATTAGTCACAGGGAGCACGTACAGATTAAGAACTGCTGCAGCATTAGGCTAAATAATCCTAATATAAAGATATCGATGTCGAACTGAGTATATTCATTATTAATTTGTAAGACGGTGGTCGTAGGGATATGGGCGTATGAAGGGCGAATGAGTCTGATGAGTGTATGTGAATGAATGTAGTCATTGTTACTAACTAAGGTCGGCTGTTCATCAGAAAGAGCTATTTATAAATAGCCGAACAGCCAGGGCAACAAAAAGGACAGCTTTACGTGAAATCCAAACCACGTTGTATTGGTCTTGTTTTCCGCTATTGACAAGCCTGACACTCAGTTCTCTTCCCTACACAACATCTTAACCTTGACTGCCACCCAACACGGACACTCCAGATTTCTCTAGTAATTTCCACTAAATTCAAAAGACCTAAATTCTCGTGGATGGCAATTCCCTGTCTTTGGACTGTTTCATAAAAGCGTTTTGCTACATTTAAAGAGGGTAACTATTTTTACGACATTAAAAAATTATTAACAACGTAGAATTGTTAGTTGTCACTCTTTAAGTTTTAAAAGTTCAAACTAATATGATGTTATTAAAAAATTCATAGTTCCAAGTGCGCCTACTTTAGTGATTGTTAAGAGTGGATTTTTTTCCTAAATTATGTTTATTACAGAAGATGACAGTAAAACAAGTTGCTGCAGAATTGTTTCAGTACTACAAATGAACTCATATTATAATAAGAAATATATATATATATATATATATATATATATATATATATATATTTAAAGATTCCTTCCTGATATCAAATACATACATGTCTCAAACGGAATACAGCCCACCTTCTAATTGAAGGTACCACACCCTCCAAACCACCCACTATAGTGAGTTTAACTGATTTCCCCCTTGAGGAAGGCTGATGACTCTGCAACGTAATAGAAACGTTTTAATTAAAATTAGTTGTAGGGCAAATCAAAACTAAGTTTGAGACCCATCCCCCCCCAAAGCTGGAAAGCGTGCCAACCGGGGGATGGCTCAAAACAAGTCGAGCGATGGGATCACGGGTGACAGTTGGAGGGTCAAAATAACACTCGGCAGCTGAGCAAAACTAGTTTATTATCAAGCAAGCAAAATTTAAATAAATCAAAAACGGCAGAGGGCCACCACATAAAAGGCAGAAGGCCACAATATAAAATCTGCAATTAAATAAATAACAATAAACACAAAATTTCACAATATAACGACAAAAGCTACCAAAACACTTAACGCTACAAATACCAAAACTACAATTAACAAACTGTATGGCCTATCTGCAGTTTTGGCCTGAGACACCCAAAACGTAAGACAAATTATTAAAGAAACAAATAAAAGTGAAAAGAAAATTTATAAAAATTTTGATAACCCCAATTAAGCCGGCAATTTGGCCCACATCCCTTGATTCCACCGAGGCCAGGGAGTAAGCCGGATTCCCTGGGCAGCTCCGAATAGAAGTTAACTAAAAGCACAATAATCCCCTTTTGGTGAGTTTAAAAATTAAACAATTTAAAAAAAAATATAACACGGTACCGTTCTATTATCCCCGGACATCAATAATACAATTAACAACGAAAAAATAAATAACGATCACTAGGCCTAAACATAACAATAAATAACAACAAAACTTAACCATAGGGACCTAACAAAATATAAAATCCAAAAAATATAACAATAAAATAAACTAATTAAATAAATAACAATAAATATCAACGTTTTCTTCTTTTTTTTTTCTTAAATTGTAATGTTGAAATGTCCCCATGGCTGTTTCTTCACTTTGTCCAAACAGTTTTAGGCCTAGGCACAAATATATCCACAAACTTTTTTTTCTTCTTTTGTTTTTATATATTTTTTTTGTTTTTTTATAAATCACCCCCAGCTCAGCCGCCAGGAAAAGATGGAAAGAACTGACCTGAGGACTGAAGACTTCTACCACCAAAGATGTAGGGCGGGTAGCGGGCAACTCCAGGCTCCAACATGGTCCTCAGGCCAGGCTAGCAGTGGCGAATATGGAACTAAAAATGACAAACTGAAAACTAGGCTATGGATACATGAGCAATGGGTTATAACATGAAAATCAAAGAGTACAGCTAGGCTAGGTTATTGGCAAAGAACAAAAAAATATGGTAAATCGGTAACTACAACTGTAAAAAGGCTCAACAAAACATTATACAGAACTACTATTGACAATAAAGGCAGATATAAAAAGCATTAACGGTAATTAACGGTAAAAATTAACATGGAGCACATGGGTCAAACCTAGGTTAACACATCTAGACAAAGAATATAAATTAGACAAAACCCTGAAAACACCAGTAAGCCCGTTGAATATTATTTAAACAAAGTATTTTCACCAAAAGGGGGATTAAATATTAGAAATTACAAAAGAACACTTACGTTTTGGGAACTCTCAGCCGGCAACCATGACTTGACGAACGCTGCAAAGAACAAGTCAACAGACAGGCCAACTTGACCGAAGCTGCTGGAACACGGAACGAAACGGAACTGGGCCAACGGCTACCAAGTACACGAAACGCAAGGCAAAAGCGAATCTCAGGCAGCCTGGCAGACAACGACGAAAAAAACGAAACTGTACCGGTCCAAGACCCGGTACAACCTCCCTCTGCAAACCTCAACACACCCAGGCAGGGGAGCAAACTAAGTACCTCAGGGAACCCAACAGAAGACGAAGAAGACCTCCGAAGAGTGGTGTTCCAAGGACGTCCAAGAGAAACTAAGAGGGGAAACCCCTCGAACAGGGAGCAAACTACCCTGACTGTCGGGCCCGACAAGAAAAAAGAGAGAAAGAAGACTCTCTCAGAACAGCCACCTAGGGCGCAGAGGTGATCAATCTCTTTGCCCCAAGAAACCCCCAGGAACACCAACTCCTGGACCAACCGTTCCCCGGAAAGCCTTAAGCTGGGACACATGGGCTTTCCTAAACACCCTGCCTGACTGGGGATCAACCAGCAGAGCAGTCACCGGTGACAAAAACCTGTCGATGCGGTGGGGACCAGACCACCGATAGCACAACTTTGCAGCTCTTCGTTCCGCGGCCGAACTGACCGGGTGAGCCTGACAAAGAACCAGATCTCCAACCTGAAAAGGGTTAGGAGTACGACCTTTATCATACCTCCTCCTTACTCTCTCTCTAGCACGTAGCAGGTTGCGCCGAGCAGCCCGCCACGTGGACACTACGTCAGTGGCACCTGGCGTAGGTAGAAGATCCTCTAATCTCCACAAGTTGGACAAAGGGTTGTTAGGAGGGTAGCCATGTAGAATCTCGAAGGGAGTGGCATTGTGACTCTCATGCTTGGAAGAATTAAAAGCAAGCTGGAGCCAAGAGAGACTCTCATCCCAGGTGTTCTGCTTCTCAGCATGGAAGGTAATAAGGGCAGACCGAAGATTGCGGTTGAACCGCTCTGCATGAGAAGGCTGTGGGTAATAAGGAGAGGTAGTCACATGCCTGATACCATTGCCAAAACAGAACCTACGAAACTCGTGTGAGGTAAACTGGCTACCGTTGTCGGACACAAGAGTGGAAGGCACACCAAAGTGCTGGAAGAGTTGGGACTGGAGAGCACGGATGGTGAGCTTAGCCGTAGCACTCCGAAGTGGGAAAAGCCAAACGAATTTCGAGAAAGCATCCACACAAACAAGTAGGTAGGAGCTACCTGACTTGCTACGGGGAAAAGGACCCACGTAGTCGATGAACACCTTCTCAAAAGGACGCTCGGCCACCTCAGAAGATAACAACCCTAACCTTGCATTCTGACTAGGCTTGCTGAGAGAGCACAGGTGACAAGCCCGCACTCTGCCAGCAACATCCCGGTCCATGCCCTTCCAGATGAAGTACCTACGAATCTTAGCGATGGTCTTATGAATGCCAAGATGACCGCCCACAAGGGAAGAGTGATAATACTGAAAGACCATCGGTACTAGATGACTAGGCAGCACTACACGGGGTTCACCCCTCTGTCGAGGACGGCAACAGAGTACCCCTTTGGACAGAAAATAGGGAGGGTGGGCACCTCCCTCTTGAAGCTCACCTAAGATGACTGACAGCTCAGGATCTTTCTGCTGATGGGACAGTAGGTCGTCAAAAGCCAGAGGAAAATCCAGAAGAACAGCACCACACTGAGCAACAGCCTCAGTCGGTGGATCCCTGGGTTCGTGGTACATGCGGGAAAGAGCATCCGCGATGACATTCTGGGTACCCCTAAGATGTTGGACTCGGAACTTAAAAGCAGAAATTTTGACCACCCAGCGACCAATTTTCCCGAGCTGTCGGGGATGGGCAAGAAGCCAAGACAGTGCCTGATTGTCCGTCTCCAGCAAGAACTCAGCGTGTTCCAAGAAACGCCGAAACTTATCCGTACCAAAGACAACAGCCAGACACTCTAACTCATAGATGGAAGAAGCTTTCTGTTCCTGGTGAGACAACGTCCTCGAAGCAAAAGCGATGGGCTGCCTGACCCCATCAAACTCCTGAGAAAGAACAGCAGCAATGGCGGAGGAGGAGGCATCAGTCTGAAGAATAAATTCTCTGCTGAAATCAGGCATCCGCAGGACAGGAGGTTGCATGATAGCCTCCTTGAGAGCATCAAAGGCAGTCTGCTGAGCTTGGCCCCACACAAAAGGGACACCTTTCTTTCGCAGATCGTTCAACGGGGCAGCAAGCTCGGCCACGTTAGGGATGAAGCGACGGTAAAAATTCACCATCCCCACAAAACGGGCAATCCCCTTGGCATCTCTGGGAGGAGGAAAATCCCGAATGCCCTGGGTCCTCGCAGGATCTATGCAGACGCCTCGAGAAGAGATAAGATGACCCAGAAAAGAAATCTCAGGACGAGCAAAAGTGACTTTCTCTGGATTGACGGTAAGGCCAGATGATTTGAGGCGACTAAGAACTTCCTCCAGATGTTGCATGTGTTCCCCGAAAGTCTCACTGTAGACAAGAAGATCGTCCAGGTAATTGAAAACAAACTTGAACTTCACATCATGGAAGATGGAATCAAGCAGACGAGTAAGAGTCTGGGCACCCACAGCAAGACCCATAGGAACCCTAGTGAACTGGTAAAGATTCCAGGGAACACAGAAGCTAGTCATAGGCCGTGATTCCTTCTTCAATGGAATCTGATGGTAGGCCTGGTTCAAATCGAAAACACTGAAAAACTTAGCCTTACCGAACCAATCAAACGCAGAATGCAAATCAGGCAGAGGTACCGAGTCAATAGCGACCTTAGTGTTGAGCCTCCGATAATCCATCACAAGCCTAGACTTACCATTAGGCTTGGGCACAAGGAAAGCTGGACTGGCATAAGCAGAACGAGACGGTTCAATCACACCCTTGCTCAGAAGATCCTCAATCATAGCCCTCATAACCTCCATCCTTGGGGGAGCAAGTTTGTACGGATGACTTCTAACTGGCTGAGAATCGGTGAGGTGGATCTCATACTCCAGAAGAGAAGTGACCCCAAGCTCGGGCGTAAGCACATCAGGAAACCGCAAACACAGCCTCCTAATGGCCTCCGCCTGCTCAGGGGGGAGATGACCAACCGGATCCACCTTGGGTTGTTCGGGCTCACAACCCACCTCTCTGACTGCAGGAGGGCAGTCAGAATCCCCTACTAGAGGCACCAAAACTCGCCGATTAAACTTGAAAAACATCTGGCGCTTCTGGAGGTCAAGCACCATACCACTCTTAGAAATAAAGTCTGCCCCTAGGATACAAGAAACCGCCAGGTCCTTGGCAACAAGAAAACCCCACCTCCAGGAAAATCCTTCGATTTTAAAATGGAAAAACGCCTTTAGAATTATAGGTAGAGGAGTTTGGGATGCCGTCCAGCACGTAATAGAAGAAGGCTCGGTGTGCCTGACAAGTCCTAAGGTGTCAAGGGACTCAAAAAGAGAAAGGCTGATGATACTGCATGCCGAACCAGAATCAAGAAGGGCTCGACACACCGTACCACCAAAAGAAACAAAAACGCCAGGACACACCGAGGTGACCGCACTAAGTCCCAGGGAAGCCATGCCAGCAAGGCCCGAAAAATCCCCGACACTCCTGCTATGGGCACGTGTCAGAGGCAAATGGCCACGGTCAGTCGCAACAACGCGGGGAGCTACTGTGGAGGCAACCCCCCGCGCTGAGCGTTTCCCGCCCCACGACCTCGAGCACGTGGACAGTCACGTCGAATGTGACCAGGTTGGCCACAAGCAAAGCACACAACCGGAGGCCGAGAACCACGACCCTCCACTGGCTGACTCACACCTACAGACATAGCCGGTCGACGGGTGGGGAGAGCACGATGACTCTCAGAATCCCTCCCTTGCTGGTCTGAGAACTGCACGCTGCGCGAAACAATGCACAGCTGATGCAGCTCCCGAAAAGTCGAAGGAACACCAGCAAAAACCAATCTGCACCGTTCTTCGGGAGAAATGCCATCCAGGATGACACGAACGGTGTCAGCTTCAGAAAGGGTGAGGCGCAACGCTTGACGAGCTTCCTTGACTGAAGAGAAATAGGCTGCCAGAGACTCGCCCCTACCCTGCGACCGATAAAATCTGTCCATGACCATCCTCTCCCTGAGTCGAATGGGAAGAAATGACGAAAGTAACTCTCGATGGAACGAGTCCACCGAGGCATCACTGGCCAAGATAGAACTCAGCAACTCCCCAACGGGACCTCTACAATAAGGGAAAACCAGACGAAGCAAGTCCCCAGCCTGCATGCCGGGCATCTCACTAAGTCTGAGAAAGGCCACCAGAAACTTAAGAAGCTCCTCAGGATCCATCCCATCGATCACAGGGAGATTCTGGATCATGGGCGTGAGAGGGTTAGGCAGCTTGTGGTAGCTCAGCTGCAGAAGAGCAGGTGAACCCAAAGAAGTATTAGGAACGGCAGCTGGAGCCGAACCACAAGCAACCTCAACAGAAACGCCTGCAGGCTCAGAAGGAACCTCAGGCACAGTGAGAGCCGGTGTCTCAGCCTGCGGCCTCGACACATTAGGCGAAAGCGCAAAAGTAGGCCGCTGACCCAGACCCGTAGGAGTCGTGGACCCGGAGAGTGCCTGAAAAATCTCATCAAGCCTAGACAAACTCTCCAAGATCCACGCCCTATCCGATGGTTCCAACCCCGGTGCCCGGTTGACCAGCCTTAAACGGGCAAGCAGATGCCCCAAACGTGCAAGACGGCAGGCCCGGTCACGACCTACTGGAGGTTCAAACTGCAAATCCTCTAACACCCCTTCCCAATCTTCCACCTTACGTTTACAAACAGACAACTCCTCACCAACCTCCAGTAGATCAGACCAATCCACCGCCGTACCCGCGGACAACTGCTCCCGCAGCAACCTCCGGAGATTCAGAACATCACCCTCCGGAGTCACACCACGCGACCTCAACTCAAATATTAATTCCTCCTTGACTAGGAGCGCAACATTCTGCAGATAGGCCATCTCGCAAAACAAAATTCTCAACAGTACAAAAAAACGACAACTCCAGGGTCCAAGACGAACTAAACCCTCAGCCTACCGAGCCACTGCCGACCACTCCAATCCACCCATGAAACCCATTCAACAAAGTAACCAAGCGGATTGCCTAGGTTTTGTTTTGTTTTTTTTTTTTTAAATACAAAGTTAAATGATTTATTTGGTTTTTAATTGTTTTTCTTTTTAAATAATTATTTATTTGTTTCTTTTTTTTTTTTTTTTTTTCTACGTATTACCAAGACACCTTGACGGTAGGTCGGCCAACCATGGCCTACTAACTGCCAAACACCCACCGTCAACAACCAAGAAAGAATTAAATTTTTTATTATTATTTTTTTTTTTTTTTTTTTTTTTTTTTTTTTTTTTTTAGGCAACCACGCTCTGCTACCAATTGAGACCCATCCCCCCCCAAAGCTGGAAAGCGTGCCAACCGGGGGATGGCTCAAAACAAGTCGAGCGATGGGATCACGGGTGACAGTTGGAGGGTCAAAATAACACTCGGCAGCTGAGCAAAACTAGTTTATTATCAAGCAAGCAAAATTTAAATAAATCAAAAACGGCAGAGGGCCACCACATAAAAGGCAGAAGGCCACAATATAAAATCTGCAATTAAATAAATAACAATAAACACAAAATTTCACAATATAACGACAAAAGCTACCAAAACACTTAACGCTACAAATACCAAAACTACAATTAACAAACTGTATGGCCTATCTGCAGTTTTGGCCTGAGACACCCAAAACGTAAGACAAATTATTAAAGAAACAAATAAAAGTGAAAAGAAAATTTATAAAAATTTTGATAACCCCAATTAAGCCGGCAATTTGGCCCACATCCCTTGATTCCACCGAGGCCAGGGAGTAAGCCGGATTCCCTGGGCAGCTCCGAATAGAAGTTAACTAAAAGCACAATAATCCCCTTTTGGTGAGTTTAAAAATTAAACAATTTAAAAAAATATATAACACGGTACCGTTCTATTATCCCCGGACATCAATAATACAATTAACAACGAAAAAATAAATAACGATCACTAGGCCTAAACATAACAATAAATAACAACAAAACTTAACCATAGGGACCTAACAAAATATAAAATCCAAAAAATATAACAATAAAATAAACTAATTAAATAAATAACAATAAATATCAACGTTTTCTTCTTTTTTTTCCTTAAATTGTAATGTTTGAAATGTCCCCATGGCTGTTTCTTCACTTTGTCCAAACAGTTTTAGGCCTAGGCACAAATATATCCACAAACTTTTTTTTCTTCTTTTGTTTTTATATATTTTTTTTGTTTTTTTATAAATCACCCCCAGCTCAGCCGCCAGGAAAAGATGGAAAGAACTGACCTGAGGACTGAAGACTTCTACCACCAAAGATGTAGGGCGGGTAGCGGGCAACTCCAGGCTCCAACATGGTCCTCAGGCCAGGCTAGCAGTGGCGAATATCGAAGTTCCCCCGGACGGCAGGCTGAGGGCTGAAAGTCCCACTCAAGGACCCTGGACTGCAAGGTCAAACACAGCCATTAAACACAGTCCAGCCATCACAACAAAATATTCCACATAACAACTGATATAAGAAATGGCAACAAAACAGGAACAGACAAAATTGTACATGATTAAAGCACACTAGAAAATAAAAGGCCTATTTTTAGGCCATGAAAATTTATGTTGGAAAACAGATTTAAAACAAATTACAACTTAACAAATTATAAAAGACGTAATTACGTATATGGAACTAAAAATGACAAACTGAAAACTAGGCTATGGATACATGAGCAATGGGTTATAACATGAAAATCAAAACGGTAAAGATAGGCTAGGCTATTGGCAAAGAACAAAAAAATATGGTAAATCGGTAACTACAACTGTAAAAAGGCTCAATAAACATTATACAGAATTACAATTGAAAATAAAGGCAGATATAAAAAGCATTAACGGTAATTAACGGTAAAAATTAACATGGAGCACATGGGTCAAACCTAGGTTAACACATCTAGACAAAGAATATAAATTAGACAAAACCCTGAAAACACCAGTAAGCCCGTTGAATATTATTTAAACAAAGTATTTTCACCAAAAGGGGGATTAAATATTAGAAATTACAAAAGAACACTTACGTTTTGGGAACTCTCAGCCGGCAACCATGACTTGACGAACGCTGCAAAGAACAAGTGAACAGACAGGCCAACTTGACCGAAGCTGCTGGAACACGGAACGAAACGGAACTGGGCCAACGGCTACCAAGTACACGAAACGCAAGGCAAAAGCGAATCTCAGGCAGCCTGGCAGACAACGACGAAAAAAACGAAACTGTACCGGTCCAAGACCCGGTACAAGTTCTTTACTTGTACTTTTTTTAATGAAGTGCTTAATGGTTTATATTAGCGGAGAAGAATTTAATTTCTCCAAATGTAAAAACGCAATGAGGTAACTTTGCTTTTTTAGCTCTTTTTATTGCCAAAATACGTGTTTATACTACTAAGTAGCAATTAAATTAGGTTTGTTAACGTAATCTACTTGCAAGGCAGATTTTTTATCGAGGTGACTGTGTTACTGAGGAGTTGCTTCAGCAACTAGACGTTGTTACAGCAATCTCAGAGGAAAAATAAACAGAGGTCGTTTTCCTATTGTCACATCGAACGCTTCATCTAATTTAGATTTTATTAATGTTTAATAATAATTACTACGTTTATCCTTGAGGATTTTGGTGAAATAAAGAAATGACTGACAAGGTGCTAGCCCTACCATCGCACATTAAACAGGAGAAATAACTACTTTACACACATTCAGCGCACTGTTGGATGCATATCTGTTTATTTTTTCTCTGTGCAGCATTGTGTCAGTAGTTTCATCAACAATACTTTTTTTAACAACAAGATACATGTAATAATAAAGATACATTTAGTGGTATCAACATATCAGTTATTTAACAAATAATTTCAGCAACAAGAAAGATATTAAAATAGCAAAGATGTTTCAATAATAATCTGTATTATAAAGTAAATAAATACTTGCGTCAACAGTAAGCCAGATGTCACATCAGCGAAACTATTGTTTGAAGAAGAAACATTGTTGTCTTAATGGATGATGTCATTCTTGAAGAAGTCAAACGTTTTAAATTTAGTTAAATTAATATAGGGTGAAAATACCTAAACGCTACTAAGTTGAAGGATATGAATCATACCCAAGATCCATTATGGGACTAACTAACAAGATCCCTTGTTTACTAATTTTATCTTGCCTCTGTGCTCTCAAGATCGATCTGTAACGCTGCGTTAGCCAAGAGTTAATTCATAGGCTATTGACCAACAAGAGTACTAAAGGCATAAATCGGTGCATCACACAATCCCTACCGCAATTATTGAGCAGCTTCTGAAGATATAGTCAGGTCAAAGGTCTATTTGATATCTATCAGTCTATCTATATCCCTCCAATCTACACATCTGATCTTCACAACATCAATCCTTGATGAGGCGAAAGATCAGCAATGTTGCTCATTTTTGTATACTAAGTGTTATTAAAATACAATTTGTTTTAAAAAGCAACAGTTTAAATTATTTACCAAATAATACCACAATATTGTTACAGTAATTACAACTACTGGTTTTAAATGGGTAAATATTATTTTATCATAATCATAATTGTTTTGCTTTTGACAATGTTTTACAGTTTCATAACCAAACAAAATAAATTTAAAAATGTGTTTATAAACAAAAATAAACTATATAATAATAATTCCATAAAATTTGTTAGTAAATATCAATATGTTGACCATAATCTGAATGGAATTTTTAAATATATATAATTTTGTAAACTTATCAATAATTAATGTCTTCTGAGAAATCTTCAGTATTTATAAATAACTTCTTAATAAATTTTCTAAATAATTTACTGACGTTTTACCGAATTGTTAGATAATTGACACTTATATAATTTATATAAACGTAAATAATTCAGGTCCTAAAATTCAAACTTATGGAACACCAGATATGGTTTTAAGAGAAAAGGTGTTCTGATACAGTAAACAGCCATAGTCATAAATTTATGAAATTTGCACTGTTTGAAATCTGTTGCTCAAGAACGATCTAAACCAATCTAAAGCTGTTACTCTAATTTCAGATTCGTCTAATTTTAATAGCAGTCGATCATGTGGGACCGTATAAATATTGTTTTTAAGATCTACAAATAACAGTAATGATTTATTTTGTAGTGCGTGCGTGTGCGCGTGTGTGCGTGTGTGTGTGTGTGTGTGTGTGTGTGTGTGTGTGTGTGTGTGTGTGTGTGTGTGTGTGTGTGTGTGTGTGTGTGTGTGTGTGTGTGCGTGCGTGTGTGCGTGTGTGCGTGCGTGCGTGCGTGCGTGTGTGCGTGCGTGCGTGCGTGCGTGCGTGCGTTCGTGTGTGTGTGTGTGTGTGTGTGTGTGTGTGTGTGTGTGTGTGTGTGTGTGTGTGTGTGTGTGTGTGTGTGTGTGTGTGTGTGTGTGTGTGTGTGTGTGTGTGTGTGTGTGTGTGTGTGTGTGTGTGTGTGTGTGTGTGTGTGTGTGTGTGTGTGTGTGTGTGTGTGTGTGTGTGTGTGTGTGTGTGTGTGTGTGTGTGTGTGTGTGTGTGTGTGTGTGTGTGTGTGTGTGTGTGTGTGTGTGTGTGTGTGTGTGTGTGTGTGTGTGTGTGTGTGTGTGTGTGTGTGTGTGTGTGTGTGTGTGTGTGTGTGTGTGTGTGTGTGTGTGTGTGTGTGTGTGTGTGTGTGTGTGTGTGTGTGTGTGTGTGTGTGTGTGTGTGTGTGTGTGTGTGTGTGTGTGTGAAGGAGATACCTGTATCTTCCTTAGCCTTACTCTGTCCATTCCCCAGACACAACAATAACGTACAAGGTGGACATAACTGATAAATACTTCCAGTCCAGGCCGTAATTCTAACCTGCGTCATCTCTAACCCAAGCTCAAAGTCCTGAAGGCCTCGAAAGCTTGGCCATCGGCTCGCCCAATCTTTAATAAACTAGAGAAAGAGTAATTCAAATTCAAATTCTAATTCTTTATTCATAATTTTTTGTACACAGATACAAAGAATAGCGTCTTAATACTTAAATGCTTAAACTAAAATAAAACTACGAGATACATGAC
The DNA here is from genome assembly GCA_035578905.1 of Stictocephala bisonia. Lineage (NCBI taxonomy): Eukaryota > Metazoa > Arthropoda > Insecta > Hemiptera > Membracidae > Stictocephala > Stictocephala bisonia. The sequence goes on from JAQJVL010008364.1 coordinate 17,919, forward strand.
TATAAAAAATAAAACAAATAATAACAATAATGGGACTTATTGAATTTATTGGAAGACCAGGCTCTCAGTACTCAAGAACAAAAATATTCATTAATTGAATAGAGTGCTTTTTCAGTTAGATATCTTTTTATTTTGATTTCAAAACTTTTCGCATTATTTTCAAGCTTAATCTCAGTTGGTAACTGCACAAAGAAATGTTTTCCAATGTAGCTTGTTTTCTTTTTATAGAATTCCAAGCTGTGTTGATTTAAGGATATTTTATTACGTGTGTCATAATTGTGTTGGGGTTGTATTAGAGATTCACTGCAGTTTGACTTAAAAAATTTAATGCATTCAATAATGTATAGGCTGTATACTGTCGGTATGTTTTGTTCGGAAAAATGTGCTTTACATGATCTATTATATTCAGTTTGAACATTATTCTGAGAGCCTTTTTTTGTAATATCAATATTTTATCTAAATTCTGTTTAGTTGTTGCGCCATATATACTAGTACCGTAAGATATATGGGAATGTATAAAAGCATAATATATCATTCTCATAGTTTCTGTATTGTACAATTTTGACATTCGTCGTAAGGCATGGATTCCAGAAGAAAGTTTGCGAGTAATGTTGTCCACATGGATATCCCACGATAAATGTTCATCTATAGTCAAACCTAGAAATTTTGTACTGCTGCATTGAATCAAAAAATCATCTTCTATTGAAATGTGTGGTTGAAGCTTTTTTCTGGCCTGTTTTGTAGAACACGATAAAAAGGTAGATTTTGTGGAATTTAGAAGAAGGTTGTTTGAGTTAAAAAATGATTTGACCTCTGATAAATTTAAAAGAGATGATATTTCAATATCTTCTTGATTTTTCCCAGTAACCACCATATTAGTGTCATCTGCATAAAGACAGAGATCACTATTAACTACTTTTTGTGGAAGGCCTTGGATGTAACATAAAAAAAGAAGAGGTCCCAGAATGGAACCCTGAGGCACCCCATGCTTAACTCTTTGAGATTTTGATGCAAATTTTCTTATGTAATTACACGAATGAGTTTCTTCTCTATGTTTAATCTCTACATATTGAGGTCTTTCACTTAAATATGACTCAACCAATCTATTTCTTTCCTACGTAATCCAAGTTCCTTTAATTTGGTTATTAATTTTGTGTGAGAGACGCTGTAAAATGCACGTGATAAATCAAGAAAAATACCTACTACGTTCTCACCTTTATCAATAGCACTTATAATGTTTTCAATAAAATTAACACCAGCAGTGATGGTGGATTTTCCAGGCCTAAAGCCATGCTGTTCCTTGTCTAATAAATTATTATTTTCAAGATAATTCAACAGTTGATTATACACACACCTTTCAAATATTTTAGAGAAAGTTGGGAGAAGCGATATAGGACGGTATGATGAAAAGTCTTTGTAATCTCCCTTTTTATACACTGGGATCACTTTAGCAATTTGTGTGTGTGTGTGTGTGTGTGTGTGTGTGTGTGTGTGTGTGTGTGTGTGTGTGTGTGTGTGTGTGTGTGTGTGTGTGTGTGTGTGTGTGTGTGTGTGTGTGTGTGTGTGTGTGTGTGTGTGTGTGTGCGTGTGCGTGTGTGTGTGAAGGAGATACCTGTATATTCCTTAGCCTTACTCTGTCCATTCCCCAGACACAACAATAACGTACAAGGTGGACATAACTGATAAATACTTCCAGTCCAGGCCGTAATTCGAACCTGCGTCATCTCTAACCCAAGCTCAAAGTCCTGAAGGCCTCGAAAGCTTGGCCATCGGCTCGCCCAATCTTTAATAAACTAGAGAAAGAGAATAAACTCTCTTTTACAAAATGTTTATATAAACTCTGATCAATTGCAGGATTAGAATTGTAACAACAATTCTTCACAGGTTTAAAGGTCTGATTAAATCTTGTTGATTTGGGTTGAACAAATAAAACGTTTCTCTAGTATTGAGCTGTCCAAGGTATAAACAAACTGTGGAAGATTTATTTCAACAATTCCCAAGTTCCCTGTTCTATTGTAACACTTTTCCATTTATTTTCTGTCCAATGTAGTGTTTTCTATTGTCTTTATTATTTGTTACTATTTCTGCCCTATAGTTTAGAATTAGATTATAAAGTAGAAATGTATTCTAAATCATAAAAAACCG
>JAQJVL010008365.1:0-20060 GCA_035578905.1 Stictocephala bisonia
AGAAAAATAAGGTAAGAACAGTGGTGACCAAGTTAATTATTATAAAGTAATTTACTTGTTTATTAGTTCCTTTGTTAATGCAAAACATTCTTACCCACACCAGAACGTCCTACTTTTTTGGTTTCTAATATTAAACGCATCCATATGTACGGTTCATTAACATCAGTGTCAGTAACATTTGGTAATGTATTCTTACATAAAAAATTTGCTTTCGACACATTGTCATACCCCTTCTACTAAATTCCGCGAATCCTAACGGATATAAGTGTAGATACTGGTGACGCAGTGCTGTAATCCAGCTACTCGAGGATAAAGTGTTTGGGTGATTGTAGGCGATAGGTTCCACGCTCGGTCCTCTTAATACCGACACGGCACTCGCTCAATGATTGCCATCGACGTGGACACTACTAGAAAAGTCTGGGGTGTCCGTGTAGGATGGTAGACAATGTTCAGGTGTTGTGTAGGAGAGAGAACTGAGTATCAGACTTGTCAGTTAGCTCTCAGTTCCGGCAGTTAGTAACCAGTGCCGTGATTGGTTAAGGCTTCGGACTGCGGAGGGCAAGGTCCAAAGTTCGAATCCCCACTGAGCCAACGGTAGGTACTTCACTCGTTGAATAAAGTTCACGCTCAGGTTTTGCAAGCCCATGTGAACGGGCGAGTAAAATAAAAAAATAAAAAAAGAGCTGAAAATCAGACCAACACTACGTGGTTCAGATTCCACGTAGGTCTGTAGGTCCCATAGTTGTCCTTGCTATTGGGCTATTGATAAATAGCCCTTTCTGAGCTAAGTCGAACTCAGATAGTAACAATGACTACAGTCATTGATCTACACTCTTCACACTTATTCATCCCTCATATTCGGCCATATCTGTGCGATCGGCGTCTTTGAAATTAATAATGAATAGGCAGTTATCCTTTTGATATTTGTCATTTCAGTTGAAGATAAACTACGAGAATTAATTGCCATCACAAAACAACCACCTTTTTACATAAAAGCCATATTGGAAAAGCTGTGTATCGTCAATAGTAATTGTTAGCCTTTACAAATAAAGGATACATTACGTACAACGTATCTGAGCCTCGCAGTATTTATTTCTGCTCTTTCACTCTCATTCTGATTCTAAATCCTTTTGTAAATTAAACATTACATATTGATATATTTTGTTAAAATATATTAAATTTATATCTTTTCAATACCAGGTTTATTTATTTGACTTTTGATAGAACGTTTAATCAATTTATCTGAATATTTTAAGGTGGTGCAATCGGGTTTTCAGTGAGTTAATTAATTCCCAATTTTATAATCAAAATTAGTTAATGTACCTTCTCTTGAGACATGAAAAATACAAAAAAGAACCCCCAAATTAGAACCAACTAGAAGACAAAACCGTTCAAAGTAATATTTTAATGTTGTATAACTATTTTTTTTTTTTTTTTTTTTTTTTTTTTTTTTTTTTTTTTTTTTTTTTTTTTTTGACATAACTGAAGGGATTAAGATGTTTTTAATTTTAAAAAAAGTAAAAAATATTTATAGTTTTAAACGTAAAAATATTTTACCTTTAAAATTATAAATATTTTTACATCTCTTTAAAATGAACATCATTTGAATCCCTTCAGTTTTGTCTAAAAAACGTAGTTATACAACATTTAAATATCACTTTGAACGAACGGTTGTGTCTTCTAGTTGATTTTAAATCAGCTAAATTCACCTCGTCATAGGCCACAAGTTCTACTTTTGGGGTTAAAAAAGTTTTTGTATCTCAAGGGAGTCTAGGGGTCTTAAGGGAAGGTACATTTTTTATTATAAAATTGGGAAATAATTAACTCACCAAAAACAGGTTGCACCGCCTTGGATTTTAAAAGAACTTCAAGAAAATTGTTTATTCAAACTAGTAATTTTTCAAGTTTTTAATATATATTTAAACAACAACTGTACTTTAAAAGAGAAGATAAGACCCTCTTTAAATAGAGCCTCTTTTTGTTTTACGCTCATTGTAGATATTGTATTTCCTTTCCTTCCTTTTATTGGATTCTGAAAATAACATATTTTCTGCTGTTTATGTTTCATATGTACAGTAAGCTAATATGGTATATAGGCAACAGTTAGTAATTAATTATATATCCAGTCCGATTGAATTTATTTACATTAAATAAGTCCTGTCCTTTTGAAAAGCCTCCACGACGGGCTTCGACTTTGAGATGATTGGGCGGTGCAATTAGTAAAGGTGGGAAAAGAACTTCTAAGAGATTACAACTTTGTAAATGAAAGTGCGTTACAAAATTCAATAATATTTTTTTTTTTTTTTAATATAGTAACTAAGTAAATTATTAGTTAGTCAAAGATGTTCTTCAAATAGAAAACAATTATTTTTGTTGATTATTTAGATAATCGTGTGTAAGACAAATTAAAAACAGTATAAACTAAAAACTAATTTTCTTTTCTTATTTTGCCATTTATTTTCCTTGCAAAAAACTCAACAAAAAACTAAACTAAAAACTCCAGAAAAAATCAACTAAAAACCTCAAGAAAAACTCAACAAAAATTTCATCAAAAACATCAACTAAAATACTTAACAAAAAACTCGATTAAAAACTCAACAAAAAACTCCAGAAAAATCAACAAAAACTCGATTAAAAACGCAAAAAAGTTCCAGAAACTTAAACAAAACTAACCTGAAACATTCCATAAAACCTCGACCTTACAACTCAACAAAAAAATTCAACTAAAAGCAAAAAACTATACTCAAAGGCAACCACGATGGTGACACGTTTTGAGTTAACAACTGTCGGAGTCAAGAACTGGAACTAAGTAAGCTCCTTTGTTTGTTTTTCTTCTAAATTACAACTTATTTTATTAATTATTGTATATTTGTGTTGCCAAATAAAAAAAAATATATAAAGAGATTTCATTGAATTGACTAATATTCCAGTCTAGAATTACTATATATGAATTGTTATTTGAATTTTATGTTGCGTAAAAATATGTTCAATTTAAATGTGTTTCAATTAAATTTCAAAAGTTTAAAGCTTTTTAACATTCATTTTGTGATTTAAATGATGGCCCAAGTGTGCTCCTAGCTAATCACGTATTCATATGGTGCTTGCAGTAACTTGAATTAAATAAAATTATAACAACGTCTAAACCATGTACATTATTAAAAAAAAATAATGTTTTTTCAAAGCATCTGTATTTCGTATCGTCAAACCAGGGCTCTGTTTAAGCTGAAGCACATCTTTTTTAATAAGCATATCTTTGTATATGCTTGGGCCCAAAGTATTGTATTGGGCAGAGATTAAATAAGACAAATATGCGACACGACGGATGAGAGACAGAGCAAAAATGATACAGGGTCATAACGTTGGTCTTCAATCATAAAAGACTTTGAAGCCTCAAAACCATTTTAATGGAAGGAAACCGCAAAGTGCATAGTATCTGGAAACTAGTTTTCTGGAAACTAAAAAAACTAGTTATTAGTTTCCTCGCCGATTTACTGTAAAATATCATGGCAGTTTTTCTTTTGTCTGGAGATAGTTAAGTTGGTAATTCAGTTTGTATTTATATATGTAATATGTTTCATGCCATTCTATTTTTATAACTCTCTACTCAGTTCTGTGTTGACCTGCTTCAGTGAAATAACCCAAACATTCTTCCCAGTAAATTATCAGTCAATAAAAATATATAAGTTGTCTCTCCTCTTACTTCCTAATCGTAACCAGTTCCGATTGCAGTATACGCTATTTCAAATTTCCCTTTGCTTAGTTTTTCGTCTCTCAAGATAACAATACAGATTACAAAATAGTAGTAAGATTTGTAATATTTTACAGTGTAACTAGTTTTTATTAATAACGTTGATTTATCTCGTTGAAAGTTTAAGAAGATCAAGATTAAGTAAATATTGGTGTTAATGTTATGTATATTTATCTTTAATGTATAGCTCTTCTACTTTTAAATAATAAAATTAAGTTACGTGTATACGCCAACAAATTGTTATTAAAATAGATTATTGCTGAATCACCTGTACTTCAAGATAGCAACCTGATTTTATGTGATCATTCCTTTAATGGGAAAATAATAAAATTAAGTTACATGTTTATGCCAACAAATTGTTATTAAAATAGATTATTGCTGAATCACCTGTACTTCAAGATAGCAACATGATTATATGTGATCATTCCTTTAATGGGAATATAAATTTCATGTCGTGTTACATACAAGATCAGGCACCATCCTTGACATCATGATGACAATACGACATGACATTTATATGCCCATTAAAGGAATGTTTACATTTCTCTACACTTCTCACCTCAGTAGTGATTTATGTCCAACTTAACAGAGCCATGAGAGCTATTAGTGGCACTATCATGGCAACTTCACTACCTTGGCTCCCGGTGCTGTGCTCACTATAGCTCCTCCACAAATAATACGTCAGGAGGCACTTCTTAAAGAATTCAATAAGATCTTGAATGCCACGCACCTCTCCATTACCCAGGATCTCCCACGACAGAACGGTCGCTTAAAATATCGAAACCCACCTCTACGTAATGCTTTCCAGTTGAGCAGATCAAATTTCTCACCCAATACTAGCTGGGCCAAAGCGTGGAACAGTTTTGATGGACGAAATAAGTTCCTTATTAACGATCCGTCAATACCTGTAGGTGGGATGAACCTCCTTCGTAGAGAGTGGACATTGTTGAATCGGTTCCAGACTGGAGTGGGCAGTTATAACTACTGGAAATACAAATGGGGATTGAGGGTAGATCAGTCATGTGATTTTGGGGAGTATATCCAAACAATGGATCACATAGTTTCAGAGTGCACCTTGTTCTGTTTAACGGAGGGATTAGCTAGCATAAATAGAATCAGTGAGGCAGGTCTTAAATGGCTTGATGGATAATGGATTGGATTTAGCTTTGTGACAGGAGATCACTTGTTATTTATTTATTTTAAATTTGTGTTATAATCTACTGACTATTGGAGTTTTTTCAAGTATAAAATCCAGCTTTTATATAATTTTAAATTTAAATAATGGTAGCTGACAAAAAAACACACACTATATAATATACCAGCTTTGAAACTCGTCAAGGTCACAGTTATATTTATTGCCATTCAATTTCACGTGCATTTGTCCACGTTTTAATCTCGTTTTTAATCTACCCGATACCATAGAGTAATCAAACGTCAGTAATCACCCTTTCCACTCCCCCGCCGGCGGTGATTGTTGGCTATTTACTGAGCCAATGTTTGCTAGTCGTTATCACTTTAATCAGAAAATAACTGCACAGGTAATGATCATTTGAACTTTAATAGAGTGTTAACAATAGCTTAAACTGGTTTATTATTACTAATTTTAAATATCTAAAATTAGTACGTAATAAAATTTTTCATGAAATGACACCCTTCCTCATACTGCATAATACGTGAAGCCGTTTTTGTCAATGCAACTCCTCCCTTATTTCTTGACCAATTTAAACGGTTGAGGTATCCAAAAAATGTGCCTCTGTTCAAAGTTGTGCAATAAGATCTCGTTTCTTCTATATGTTTACCCTGAAGGGCACGGGAAGCCCTCAAAATACGTTTTTAAACCATAAGAACAACATGGGGAGATATTTAAAGAATCGAAAAGTAACAGCTGTTGAAATGTAAATAAAGATTTCCAAAAAGATTTTAACAGCTGTTGGAAAGTAGACAATGGTGTTTTTTTTAGTAGGTCTACGGTTGTTAGATCTTTTATAATGTTTAACAAGGGAAAGTTGGTTATTTATTTTTATTTATTGTAGGTCTTTTCTCTACAGAAGTTTAAAGTTTCAATGATAATCTAATGGAGCTAGTTTATTATAGTTAATGTGTGGCTGTTAAAGAAAATACAATAAAATTAACATATTTGAAATTGATTTAATTATATTATTAGGTGTTTATACTAATAAATATGTAGCAACGCAAGTAATGTGAGTGAGATAATATAAATAAATTTAGTATTGTGATTTTACGTTATTCGGTTAACCTATTATTATTTGTGGTGAAAAGACACACATGCCGAGAATTAACGAGCGCAGCGAGTGACGTGGTTGGCACGCGAAGCGTGCAAGGTTCTGGGGTGTCCCCTAGTTTATTTTATAACATTGGCTGCCATCAAGGTTGTAAAAGCTCTCACAACAATGATTTTCGTCACCGTTCGGTGTGATGTCAGATTGTCAAACCAAACAACGCAGTCAATACATAACTTATCAACTTTGCATCATATTGTTTGTCTCTACGTATTTCTTGCTTGCTCTTTCGCTCTCATACAAAGCATGATACAAACTGAATTCGAATGCTTTTTTTCTTTCAAAATTCACTCATTGGCTATTTTCGTCTGAAAGCTTGTCGAAACTCATGAAAACAAATAACCTATGAAAATAAGTCGTACTAAATATTAAACGATAATAACATCCAAAATATATTTGTATACGATCAATTTGTATACCATATATACAAATATATTTGTATATATCTTATGTGTTTGGATACTACTATTTCCCATATTACTTAAAATTAATTGTAGGTACTAAATTCACCTCTCGAATAAAGATTGTTATCATTGTATTCAATATTTATAGTTTCTGAGATTTTATGAACTGTTTGTAATGATTGAGAACATAGTATGGAAGTTTACGAATCCAAGAGTCTAAAGGTCATTCGTGAGTATTAATTGCATAGTATATTTAGTACTTTATCTATTTCCAAAATCTATCGCTAGTACTTATTCAAGTATAATTTATTATGTATTCGTTCTCAACATTGTAGTATTGACATTTTAATACGGGTCTACAGATTAAAATGGGGTTGCTAAAAATGGATGATTATGTTTTGGATTAAGATTGAAATCCATGATAATACTGGGCAATACAAAATACCTTGAGTTAATGCGGAATATAAAGTAACAAAAAGTTGTGTTTGTTATGTTACATATGGTGTAGTCAGGCAGTATATATGGTGAGCACAACTAAAAGCCGATATTTGTTTCAATAGTAAGTAACGTTATATACATGTTATTCCAAAGCCACCTGATATTCTAATCTCCGACTTATAATTTAAGATTATAGAACAATTGATTAAAAACTTCTTCATCAATTGATAATTTATTTTTGAAGTTATACTTCTTTGCGCCCGTTAGACACTTTGGGATGGGATGTTGGTCGAGAAACCGCGTCACGCTGAAAAGTAAGAACAAATTTTTAAGAACTATCGATTAATCGATTGTTAATCGAAGAAATTTAATCGAAGAAATTACTGATAATGATAATATAGGTGTATAATATAATAATGAAGTCACGTATAATATATTGAAGATAAATATATTGAATAATATTGAAAAATGTCTTATATTTCATTTATATATCCTGTCTGTTTGTGTGCGTGAGTGGGTGTATGAGAATGGCCAAAGAAGTATAACTTCCACCGTGTGGTCCGACGCACACCCAATTTTTTTTTAACTCACAAATGTCTCCTTTTATAAGCTGTTTCAGGTTTCAACCTCATTTTTTTTAGGAAGGTAATCAAATAATGTCACATTCATTAAAGTACAGTATTGTAAAAAAAGTTGTGTTATTCCCAAATAGAGTCCTGATTAGGTTTATGATTTGTTCCATTCATTATTACTATTCATTTTTCATCTGTAAAACGCCGATGGTCGAATATGAGTTGCGAATGAGTTAAATGATTGTAGATGAACGAGTGTAGTCATTTTTCTAGCTAAGGTTGCCTTTTAGAAAGAGGAATTTATTATTATCCCAACAACAGCCAGGGCAACTAAGGGACTTGCAGCTTTACGTGGAATCCGAAACACGTAGTATTGGACTGATTTTCAGTTAATGACAAGCCTGCAGTTGTCTTCCCTACGCGGACATTGACTACCATTCCAGACTTCTTTACAAGTTTCCACGCTAATAGCAACCATTGGGTGGACGCCATGTAGGTACGAAGAACACCGAATATGGAACATATCGCCTACAATCTCCTAACAATTTGTCTTCAAGCAGCTAGGATACAGCACTACGCCACTAGTGCCGAGTTGTATGATTTAACTTACTCTGGTATGTCTTGAATTCCTTAACCTCTTCTAACTTAATTTATGAACATTTTAATCATTGGAAAACTAAAACAAATTAATAATCATACACAGTTCAACGACAGCAAATAACTTTTAATAAATGCAGTAAAATATGTTTTTTTTTTTTTTTTTTTTTTTTAATTTAGACTTTGGAGAGTGAAGGTTAGGAGGAAAGAAGGTTCAAGTAATAAATAGAGGAACCATTGGGAGTTCGGATAGGGATTAAATGAGGGGGAGGGAGAGGGTAATAATATGAATAATATTTGTTCAACTGACAAAAACTAAAACGATGAGTCAACCCCTAAGATACGTAGCTTCTTTTCTTATCTAAACGTCTGGGGAGCAATGCATAAGAAACTAAACCCATTTGTTGGCTTGGTGTCACATCTGACAGCACGGCGTTGATGCGACCGTTTGATTGTCTGTGATTAGATGCATCCAAGAAATGAGTTTCATTTAAATGATGATTGAAGTCCGTTTCCAAGACCACTTACCTCAGTTTTGATCCGCGATTTGTGGAATTAAGGTTAATAGCCTGACACTGAACGGATGTTTTCACCTTTGACTTCCACAGGCCAAGTAACGTTCGCCTCGACTATCCTAATGTACTAAATGTGTGTGACAACGCAGTCTAATTGTTTATCTCAATGATTAATTGTTTATGAATAGAAACAAAAATAAATGGTTCTAAAGAATTGGCACAAACTTTCCCCCAACACTAAAAAAATCTAAATTTTGAAAATTACCAGTTTGATTCCCAACTGTGTTTTTTTTACTATAACTCAAAAACTAGTAGAGTTAGACACATGCGGTTTTTAATAAAATATTTTAAATTTTAATTTACATCTTTCTTTAAAAGAGCCGTTTTTTTCAGAACATTCCGTTTTTGTATATTTTTTGCCTGTAAAAATAAAAAAAAATAAAATGTCAAAAAAGTGAAATAGTTTCGGAGTAATTGGCTAAATACACCTACATAACAAATTTAATAACAATTGATCCGTCCGAAATGCACATACATCATACACACAGACAGACACCACCATTTCTTAAAAAGTAAAAAAAAAATTTTTAAGTTCAGGGAATCCTAGAATGGATTTTTAGACCAATTTGTAGTACAGTACAAGTAAACGTCACACAACACAAATTTATTACAATATAAGCACAAAATGCACAAATATACTACAATACAAGCACAAAATGCACAAATATTATGGTGATCGATTTCGGTGAACCACGCTCACCTTCCTCAGACCAGAGGGATTCACAAAAGAATGGAAAACGGTGTTCAACAACTCAATTTATAGGCCTATGATCACGTGACCTCATTGGCTGGAATCGTCAAAATGGCGGCTGCTGTGATATTATTGGTTAATTCCTATTGTCTGTCACTTCCCTTCTTTTATTCGCTGAAAATATATTATTAAAAACTATTTCGGAATCAAAATTAACCTGTTCATTCATTAATTTATCACGATCCTTACATTTTTCTTTAAAAATAAATAACTCTTCCCAAGCATTCATGTTACGACCCTTCTTACAAAATTTTAGAATATCTACATTTTCATCTATTTTATTCAAACTGTGGGTACAATTCAGAAGGTGTTTAGCTACATTAGATCTTTCAGGTTTATTATTTTTAAAAGCAGAGACATGGTTTTTATATCTTTTGCTAAAATTTACAGTCTGACCTATGTAAAACATATTACAATCATTACAGTTAATCCTATATATTCCTGAATTATTAAATTTATCTTCACTTTCAATATTCGGGTGTAAAATGTTGGACATAGTATTACAAGTCTTAAAAGCTACTGATAAATTGAATTTCTTAAATCTATTACCAACTCTTTGTGTAAACGGCCCATTGTAATGGATGGATACATACTTCTTTTGTTCTTTATCGGATTTTTCTTTTTTAAGTGTTGTTCGTCTATCGTCTCGAATTTTGTTTTCTATTTTCTTTTTAATTCTACTTCCAATTTCATCAATCATTGATGCTTTGTATCCATTTGCAATAGCTATTGATTTTATTAAATTTATTTCCTGTTTTCTATCTGCAACACTTAATGGTATTGAATACGCCCTATATAACATACTTCTGAAGCTAGCTGTTTTGTGAGACGGGGGATGGACAGAACTGTTATTTATGGTACAATTGGTTTGAGTAGGTTTCCTGAAAATTCTATATGAAAGTTTGTTATGATCACGAGTTATTTTTAGATCCAAAAAGTTAATTTCATTCATAGATTCAAATTCACTGGTAAAACTAAGCTTCTGGTGGTGACAATTAAGTATATTTAACATATTATCTAAGTCATTACATGATTTCTCGTTAAACAAAACCAGAATATCATCGACATAACGGGTGTAAAATATGATATCATGTTCCTTTTTTAATTTATCTAAAATGGAGTCTTCATGATACTGTAAATAAACTTCTGATAAAATGGCTGATAGTGGACTACCCATAGCTAAACCATCGTTTTGTAAGTAAAATTTGTTATTGAAACGGAAGTAATTTTGTTTCAAGATAGTTTTGAGCAACTTTACAATTTGATTTACATACATTTTTTCATATTGTTGTTCTACAAGTTTTTCCTTAACTAAGTTAATCACTTCATCAACTGGAATATTAGTGTATAGATTACATATGTCAAATGAGGCTAACCTAGTCTTATTACACAATTTTACATGACTAACCTTATCAACAAAATCAATACTGTTCTTAACGTTATATTTATTTTCAAGGTTCAAAGCAGAAGTCAAAATATTGGACAATATCTTTGATACGTTGTAAGTAGGCGCAGATTTGAAATTTACCAGGGGCCTAATAGGTACATTAGGTTTGTGAATTTTCGGAATACCATTCATTGTGGGTGCCTTAGGATTATTCATAAAAACTCTAAAACGAACATTATCAGTAATAACTTTTGTACAAGATTTTACAACTTTATTAATTTCATCCTGATATTTATTTGTAGGATCACCTTTTAGTTCTTGAAATTTATTTTCCTTGATAAAATCTTCAGTTTTAGTAATATAATCTTCTTTTTTCAGAATTACAATTGCGTTGCTCTTATCCGCTTTAACTGCGACTAGATCTTCATTCTGTAATTTCTGTTTTACATCTAAACAAACTTTATAATCTAAAACCTGTTTCACATTATTAGTTTTGACCTGCATTGTTTTACATATTTTACTTACATCATATCTAATTTCGTTTCTGTTACAATCTTTCAACTGAGATACATTACATTCAATGTCTGTGGCTAAAATATCGGCTTGTTTGTTTTGATTTTTTATGAAATTATGTTTGGGTCCATAACACAATACATCATTTTCAGATTTGCTAAATTCAACATTACTCATATTAATTACCCTTTTATGAAAAACGTGACTTTCATCATTAACTAAATCTTTAGTTAGATTGTCATTAGTACTTACATTCCTTAATCTTTGCAATTTCTTATTAAGTTTATTATATTTCGATTCCATTATACGTGAAATTTCCTCATCAAGACTATCGTTCAGCAAATACCAAGCCCTACTACCATATTCTTTAACAAATTGCATATGAATGTCGTAACTCTTAAATGTCAGTTCGTCTTTTTTGCGATATAAATCTTTAATTGAGTTATTTACAAATAGTTTTTCAGCTTGTTGTTTTGTTTTCCTACCAACCACAGTATTACATTTAATTTTCACATTAACATATTTAGGTATTAAACCATGCTGCAAGCATTGCTTATTAAAATAAATATCGGCAAGAGTAGTGTGAACTTTGATTCTAACATTCCTGTAAATCATTGCTAAATTTGCCTGACTGGCATTTACAAATAGTTTTTTAATTAGCATAATACGTGTTGGTACATATACAGTACAAGTAAACGTCACACAACACAAATTTATTACAATATAAGCACAAAATGCACAAATATACTACAATACAAGCACAAAATGCACAAATATTATGGTGATCGATTTCGGTGAACCACGCTCACCTTCCTCAGACCAGAGGGATTCACAAAAGAATGGAAAACGGTGTTCAACAACTCAATTTATAGGCCTATGATCACGTGACCTCATTGGCTGGAATCGTCAAAATGGCGGCTGCTGTGATATTATTGGTTAATTCCTATTGTCTGTCACTTCCCTTCTTTTATTCGCTGAAAATATATTATTAAAAACTATTTCGGAATCAAAATTAACCTGTTCATTCATTAATTTATCACGATCCTTACATTTTTCTTTAAAAATAAATAACTCTTCCCAAGCATTCATGTTACGACCCTTCTTACAAAATTTTAGAATATCTACATTTTCATCTATTTTATTCAAACTGTGGGTACAATTCAGAAGGTGTTTAGCTACATTAGATCTTTCAGGTTTATTATTTTTAAAAGCAGAGACATGGTTTTTATATCTTTTGCTAAAATTTACAGTCTGACCTATGTAAAACATATTACAATCATTACAGTTAATCCTATATATTCCTGAATTATTAAATTTATCTTCACTTTCAATATTCGGGTGTAAAATGTTGGACATAGTATTACAAGTCTTAAAAGCTACTGATAAATTGAATTTCTTAAATCTATTACCAACTCTTTGTGTAAACGGCCCATTGTAATGGATGGATACATACTTCTTTTGTTCTTTATCGGATTTTTCTTTTTTAAGTGTTGTTCGTCTATCGTCTCGAATTTTGTTTTCTATTTTCTTTTTAATTCTACTTCCAATTTCATCAATCATTGATGCTTTGTATCCATTTGCAATAGCTATTGATTTTATTAAATTTATTTCCTGTTTTCTATCTGCAACACTTAATGGTATTGAATACGCCCTATATAACATACTTCTGAAGCTAGCTGTTTTGTGAGACGGGGGATGGACAGAACTGTTATTTATGGTACAATTGGTTTGAGTAGGTTTCCTGAAAATTCTATATGAAAGTTTGTTATGATCACGAGTTATTTTTAGATCCAAAAAGTTAATTTCATTCATAGATTCAAATTCACTGGTAAAACTAAGCTTCTGGTGGTGACAATTAAGTATATTTAACATATTATCTAAGTCATTACATGATTTCTCGTTAAACAAAACCAGAATATCATCGACATAACGGGTGTAAAATATGATATCATGTTCCTTTTTTAATTTATCTAAAATGGAGTCTTCATGATACTGTAAATAAACTTCTGATAAAATGGCTGATAGTGGACTACCCATAGCTAAACCATCGTTTTGTAAGTAAAATTTGTTATTGAAACGGAAGTAATTTTGTTTCAAGATAGTTTAAACAACACTTAACTAGACAATAGATAGATAGTTTCGAACAACACTTAAAAAAGAAAAATCCGATAAAGAACAAAAGAAGTATGTATCCATCCATTACAATGGGCCGTTTACACAAAGAGTTGGTAATAGATTTAAGAAATTCAATTTATCAGTAGCTTTTAAGACTTGTAATACTATGTCCAACATTTTACACCCGAATATTGAAAGTGAAGATAAATTTAATAATTCAGGAATATATAGGATTAACTGTAATGATTGTAATATGTTTTACATAGGTCAGACTGTAAATTTTAGCAAAAGATATAAAAACCATGTCTCTGCTTTTAAAAATAATAAACCTGAAAGATCTAATGTAGCTAAACACCTTCTGAATTGTACCCACAGTTTGAATAAAATAGATGAAAATGTAGATATTCTAAAATTTTGTAAGAAGGGTCGTAACATGAATGCTTGGGAAGAGTTATTTATTTTTAAAGAAAAATGTAAGGATCGTGATAAATTAATGAATGAACAGGTTAATTTTGATTCCGAAATAGTTTTTAATAATATATTTTCAGCGAATAAAAGAAGGGAAGTGACAGACAATAGGAATTAACCAATAATATCACAGCAGCCGCCATTTTGACGATTCCAGCCAATGAGGTCACGTGATCATAGGCCTATAAATTGAGTTGTTGAACACCGTTTTCCATTCTTTTGTGAATCCCTCTGGTCTGAGGAAGGTGAGCGTGGTTCACCGAAATCGATCACCATAATATTTGTGCATTTTGTGCTTGTATTGTAGTATATTTGTGCATTTTGTGCTTATATTGTAATAAATTTGTGTTGTGTGACGTTTACTTGTACTGTATATGTACCAACACGTATTATGCTAATTAAAAAACTATTTGTAAATGCCAGTCAGGCAAATTTAGCAATGATTTACAGGAATGTTAGAATCAAAGTTCACACTACTCTTGCCGATATTTATTTTAATAAGCAATGCTTGCAGCATGGTTTAATACCTAAATATGTTAATGTGAAAATTAAATGTAATACTGTGGTTGGTAGGAAAACAAAACAACAAGCTGAAAAACTATTTGTAAATAACTCAATTAAAGATTTATATCGCAAAAAAGACGAACTGACATTTAAGAGTTACGACATTCATATGCAATTTGTTAAAGAATATGGTAGTAGGGCTTGGTATTTGCTGAACGATAGTCTTGATGAGGAAATTTCACGTATAATGGAATCGAAATATAATAAACTTAATAAGAAATTGCAAAGATTAAGGAATGTAAGTACTAATGACAATCTAACTAAAGATTTAGTTAATGATGAAAGTCACGTTTTTCATAAAAGGGTAATTAATATGAGTAATGTTGAATTTAGCAAATCTGAAAATGATGTATTGTGTTATGGACCCAAACATAATTTCATAAAAAATCAAAACAAACAAGCCGATATTTTAGCCACAGACATTGAATGTAATGTATCTCAGTTGAAAGATTGTAACAGAAACGAAATTAGATATGATGTAAGTAAAATATGTAAAACAATGCAGGTCAAAACTAATAATGTGAAACAGGTTTTAGATTATAAAGTTTGTTTAGATGTAAAACAGAAATTACAGAATGAAGATCTAGTCGCAGTTAAAGCGGATAAGAGCAACGCAATTGTAATTCTGAAAAAAGAAGATTATATTACTAAAACTGAAGATTTTATCAAGGAAAATAAATTTCAAGAACTAAAAGGTGATCCTACAAATAAATATCAGGATGAAATTAATAAAGTTGTAAAATCTTGTACAAAAGTTATTACTGATAATGTTCGTTTTAGAGCTTTTATGAATAATCCTAAGGCACCCACAATGAATGGTATTCCGAAAATTCACAAACCTAATGTACCTATTAGGCCCCTGGTAAATTTCAAATCTGCGCCTACTTACAACGTATCAAAGATATTGTCCAATATTTTGACTTCTGCTTTGAACCTTGAAAATAAATATACCGTTAAGAACAGTATTGATTTTGTTGATAAGGTTAGTCATGTAAAATTGTGTAATAAGACTAGGTTAGCCTCATTTGACATATGTAATCTATACACTAATATTCCAGTTGATGAAGTGATTAACTTAGTTAAGGAAAAACTTGTAGAACAACAATATGAAAAAATGTATGTAAATCAAATTGTAAAGTTGCTCAAAACTATCTTGAAACAAAATTACTTCCGTTTCAATAACAAATTTTACTTACAAAACGATGGTTTAGCTATGGGTAGTCCACTATCAGCCATTTTATCAGAAGTTTATTTACAGTATCATGAAGACTCCATTTTAGATAAATTAAAAAAGGAACATGATATCATATTTTACACCCGTTATGTCGATGATATTCTGGTTTTGTTTAACGAGAAATCATGTAATGACTTAGATAATATGTTAAATATACTTAATTGTCACCACCAGAAGCTTAGTTTTACCAGTGAATTTGAATCTATGAATGAAATTAACTTTTTGGATCTAAAAATAACTCGTGATCATAACAAACTTTCATATAGAATTTTCAGGAAACCTACTCAAACCAATTGTACCATAAATAACAGTTCTGTCCATCCCCCGTCTCACAAAACAGCTAGCTTCAGAAGTATGTTATATAGGGCGTATTCAATACCATTAAGTGTTGCAGATAGAAAACAGGAAATAAATTTAATAAAATCAATAGCTATTGCAAATGGATACAAAGCATCAATGATTGATGAAATTGGAAGTAGAATTAAAAAGAAAATAGAAAACAAAATTCGAGACGATAGACGAACAACACTTAAAAAAGAAAAATCCGATAAAGAACAAAAGAAGTATGTATCCATCCATTACAATGGGCCGTTTACACAAAGAGTTGGTAATAGATTTAAGAAATTCAATTTATCAGTAGCTTTTAAGACTTGTAATACTATGTCCAACATTTTACACCCGAATATTGAAAGTGAAGATAAATTTAATAATTCAGGAATATATAGGATTAACTGTAATGATTGTAATATGTTTTACATAGGTCAGACTGTAAATTTTAGCAAAAGATATAAAAACCATGTCTCTGCTTTTAAAAATAATAAACCTGAAAGATCTAATGTAGCTAAACACCTTCTGAATTGTACCCACAGTTTGAATAAAATAGATGAAAATGTAGATATTCTAAAATTTTGTAAGAAGGGTCGTAACATGAATGCTTGGGAAGAGTTATTTATTTTTAAAGAAAAATGTAAGGATCGTGATAAATTAATGAATGAACAGGTTAATTTTGATTCCGAAATAGTTTTTAATAATATATTTTCAGCGAATAAAAGAAGGGAAGTGACAGACAATAGGAATTAACCAATAATATCACAGCAGCCGCCATTTTGACGATTCCAGCCAATGAGGTCACGTGATCATAGGCCTATAAATTGAGTTGTTGAACACCGTTTTCCATTCTTTTGTGAATCCCTCTGGTCTGAGGAAGGTGAGCGTGGTTCACCGAAATCGATCACCATAATATTTGTGCATTTTGTGCTTGTATTGTAGTATATTTGTGCATTTTGTGCTTATATTGTAATAAATTTGTGTTGTGTGACGTTTACTTGTACTGTATATGTACCAACACGTATTATGCTAATTAAAAAACTATTTGTAAATGCCAGTCAGGCAAATTTAGCAATGATTTACAGGAATGTTAGAATCAAAGTTCACACTACTCTTGCCGATATTTATTTTAATAAGCAATGCTTGCAGCATGGTTTAATACCTAAATATGTTAATGTGAAAATTAAATGTAATACTGTGGTTGGTAGGAAAACAAAACAACAAGCTGAAAAACTATTTGTAAATAACTCAATTAAAGATTTATATCGCAAAAAAGACGAACTGACATTTAAGAGTTACGACATTCATATGCAATTTGTTAAAGAATATGGTAGTAGGGCTTGGTATTTGCTGAACGATAGTCTTGATGAGGAAATTTCACGTATAATGGAATCGAAATATAATAAACTTAATAAGAAATTGCAAAGATTAAGGAATGTAAGTACTAATGACAATCTAACTAAAGATTTAGTTAATGATGAAAGTCACGTTTTTCATAAAAGGGTAATTAATATGAGTAATGTTGAATTTAGCAAATCTGAAAATGATGTATTGTGTTATGGACCCAAACATAATTTCATAAAAAATCAAAACAAACAAGCCGATATTTTAGCCACAGACATTGAATGTAATGTATCTCAGTTGAAAGATTGTAACAGAAACGAAATTAGATATGATGTAAGTAAAATATGTAAAACAATGCAGGTCAAAACTAATAATGTGAAACAGGTTTTAGATTATAAAGTTTGTTTAGATGTAAAACAGAAATTACAGAATGAAGATCTAGTCGCAGTTAAAGCGGATAAGAGCAACGCAATTGTAATTCTGAAAAAAGAAGATTATATTACTAAAACTGAAGATTTTATCAAGGAAAATAAATTTCAAGAACTAAAAGGTGATCCTACAAATAAATATCAGGATGAAATTAATAAAGTTGTAAAATCTTGTACAAAAGTTATTACTGATAATGTTCGTTTTAGAGCTTTTATGAATAATCCTAAGGCACCCACAATGAATGGTATTCCGAAAATTCACAAACCTAATGTACCTATTAGGCCCCTGGTAAATTTCAAATCTGCGCCTACTTACAACGTATCAAAGATATTGTCCAATATTTTGACTTCTGCTTTGAACCTTGAAAATAAATATACCGTTAAGAACAGTATTGATTTTGTTGATAAGGTTAGTCATGTAAAATTGTGTAATAAGACTAGGTTAGCCTCATTTGACATATGTAATCTATACACTAATATTCCAGTTGATGAAGTGATTAACTTAGTTAAGGAAAAACTTGTAGAACAACAATATGAAAAAATGTATGTAAATCAAATTGTAAAGTTGCTCAAAACTATCTTGAAACAAAATTACTTCCGTTTCAATAACAAATTTTACTTACAAAACGATGGTTTAGCTATGGGTAGTCCACTATCAGCCATTTTATCAGAAGTTTATTTACAGTATCATGAAGACTCCATTTTAGATAAATTAAAAAAGGAACATGATATCATATTTTACACCCGTTATGTCGATGATATTCTGGTTTTGTTTAACGAGAAATCATGTAA
This sequence comes from Stictocephala bisonia, assembly GCA_035578905.1. Classification (NCBI taxonomy): domain Eukaryota; kingdom Metazoa; phylum Arthropoda; class Insecta; order Hemiptera; family Membracidae; genus Stictocephala; species Stictocephala bisonia. The sequence goes on from JAQJVL010008365.1 coordinate 18,558, forward strand.
TGACTTAGATAATATGTTAAATATACTTAATTGTCACCACCAGAAGCTTAGTTTTACCAGTGAATTTGAATCTATGAATGAAATTAACTTTTTGGATCTAAAAATAACTCGTGATCATAACAAACTTTCATATAGAATTTTCAGGAAACCTACTCAAACCAATTGTACCATAAATAACAGTTCTGTCCATCCCCCGTCTCACAAAACAGCTAGCTTCAGAAGTATGTTATATAGGGCGTATTCAATACCATTAAGTGTTGCAGATAGAAAACAGGAAATAAATTTAATAAAATCAATAGCTATTGCAAATGGATACAAAGCATCAATGATTGATGAAATTGGAAGTAGAATTAAAAAGAAAATAGACAACAAAATTCGAGACGATAGACGAACAACACTTAAAAAAGAAAAATCCGATAAAGAACAAAAGAAGTATGTATCCATCCATTACAATGGGCCGTTTACACAAAGAGTTGGTAATAGATTTAAGAAATTCAATTTATCAGTAGCTTTTAAGACTTGTAATACTATGTCCAACATTTTACACCCGAATATTGAAAGTGAAGATAAATTTAATAATTCAGGAATATATAGGATTAACTGTAATGATTGTAATATGTTTTACATAGGTCAGACTGTAAATTTTAGCAAAAGATATAAAAACCATGTCTCTGCTTTTAAAAATAATAAACCTGAAAGATCTAATGTAGCTAAACACCTTCTGAATTGTACCCACAGTTTGAATAAAATAGATGAAAATGTAGATATTCTAAAATTTTGTAAGAAGGGTCGTAACATGAATGCTTGGGAAGAGTTATTTATTTTTAAAGAAAAATGTAAGGATCGTGATAAATTAATGAATGAACAGGTTAATTTTGATTCCGAAATAGTTTTTAATAATATATTTTCAGCGAATAAAAGAAGGGAAGTGACAGACAATAGGAATTAACCAATAATATCACAGCAGCCGCCATTTTGACGATTCCAGCCAATGAGGTCACGTGATCATAGGCCTATAAATTGAGTTGTTGAACACCGTTTTCCATTCTTTTGTGAATCCCTCTGGTCTGAGGAAGGTGAGCGTGGTTCACCGAAATCGATCACCATAATATTTGTGCATTTTGTGCTTGTATTGTAGTATATTTGTGCATTTTGTGCTTATATTGTAATAAATTTGTGTTGTGTGACGTTTACTTGTACTGTATATGTACCAACACGTATTATGCTAATTAAAAAACTATTTGACCAATTTGTAAAAAGCTTTTTTCTCTATATATATTTATATATATCTTACACTTAGCTCAGTAGGTATAGCTCTTTCCATTCTTATGTGCAATTCTGTTTATATCAAAATATTAATAATATACTTGCAGGAATAAATCAATAAACTTGTACTGTGTATGATTTTATGAATCTAATTCATCAGCCCCCTAACATTGCAAAGTGAATTAGAAAATTAACTTGACAAACATGTAACTCATGACAATTGTTCCCAGAAACAGA
>JAQJVL010008366.1:0-20054 GCA_035578905.1 Stictocephala bisonia
CTTTAAAAACTTACAAATAATGGATTCAAAGTATTGTAAGATTCTCACAGTTAAGCCCATTCACATTCGCTGAATTAAATGAATAAAGGACGATTGTTATTATACCTATGGAAGTTATTGGGGTGTAAAAATATTTGATTTGAACGGTTCATTATACCTACAAAGCACTTTGTTAACGCTTAATAGTTTCTACAAGCAGAACTGTGATCCAACACCGGAGATTGCCGTCACAGACAAAGGGTGTTTGTCTCCCTACCCATGCCAGTTATTTGGATAGAAACAGATCTGATTTGAACGTAAAAAATATACTATGGAATAAAGGTAATTTACAGTAACAATACGTATATTTAATTTAAATGGGATTTTTTTGTAGTGTGGAAGAAAGTTATAAAAAATATGAACATGTTTAAGTTTTGTTAACTTTGTATACATATATTATAAAAACTAACAGCATCATGCAACATTTACTAATCCATTTTATTTTGTATCGTTCCCATTCTCCATCATTTCAAAATATAATCAGTATTCCTCGTTTTTTGTTTGAAGTACGTCATTCATAAATTCCTACAGAGGTCTCTTGATTATAATAAAAAGGTTCTTCAAGTTATAAATTAGTTTTGACACGTGAAAGAATAAATAAAAGAAAATATAAGTAAAAAAATGTTTTATATGTATATTTGTACATGTACGGATATACTACGTACATTGTAATATAATACATCGTAGAAACACAATGTGTCCACCTTTCATATTATAAAATTGATAGTAAACTTTAATATTACAAGAAATGAATCAATGTGTTTCATTTACGTACTTTTCAACAACTATTGTTGAAGTACACTCTATTACTGGACTTAACAACTTCGTATAATCATGTATTTAAACAATTCTACATTAATTAAAATTAACATGTATTGTTTTCATTAATAAATACTTTGGGTATATTAACAAAATACCAAATCATAAAGATTTTATCGCTTGAAAATCAATCAGGTTTGCAGTACAGTGCTGGAAACAGACTCAAAGTATCCTGGTGAGTAGTATAAATATGCTGGAGCGAGACTCACTTTGACATTTTCAGGTATCTTCGGCTATCTTCGGCTCCCAGATCCAAGATGACGACCATGTTCGGGTACCTTCGGGTCACGTGACCTTAATCGATACTTTGATTTGATTTTGATTTGATTTTGATTGATTTTGATGGCGGCGGCAGTAGTAGGCTTACACCGACTTAACGCCGTCCCATGAGGAGTTTTCGTCCCATGAGCAGGTCGGTGGTGGGGGAAGGTCACGTGACCTTATTTGATATTTTGATTGACTTTGATTGATTTTGATTTGATTTTGATTGATTTTGATTGATTTTTAATGAGCTTTGATTTGATTTTGATTGACCTTAATCGATTTTTAATGGGCTTTGATTTGATTTTGATTGACTTTGATTTGATTTTGATTGATATTGATCGATTTTGATGGCGGCGGCCACCTGCCGGACCCAAGACGGCGGCGGCCACCTGCCGGATCCAAGCGTTATTGATTGTTTCGGAGAGTGGGGAAGCCACCTGCCGGACCCAAGCGTTATTGATTGTTTCGGAAAATACCCTCGGGGGTTTCCGGAGATTGTCGGGAACCTTCGTACGCTCTTCACCTGTCGGCTACTGGTCTGGCGCGCACCCAAATGCTACGCTCTGATTGGTTACCTCCCTCACACGTAATCTTTCTCACTTCTGCTCTTGCGCTCGCGCCAATCAGACGTACCTTCACTTTGCTCCCACTCGATATCAGTAATACTTTAACTCTTTATTATATTTTGGACACCGTTCTCTGTACGGTATTTCGAAAGTGATATACCAATCGCTATCCAATCGATATCCAATCGCTACGTCCCGATTGGCTACCACCCCTATTTAACCGACCAACACAATAAATCTTTCTCACTTCTGCTCTTGCGCTCGCGCCGATCAGACGTACCTTCACTTTGCTCCCACTCGATATCAGTAATACTTTAACTCTTTATTATATTTTGGACACCGTTCTCTGTACGGTATTTCGAAAGTGATATACCAAGAGTAAGTCCCGTATACAGTATAATTAGTCCTTACGTTTGATTGACTAAAGTTTGAATACCCTTGCTTTTGAGCTTTTAATTCGATTTGAATTACTATTAATATCATTTAATTTTGTTTCAATATTATCAAAGATGGAATCCTACGCCATAAACCGCAATATTGTGACCATTTCCCGTCGGTTCGACACCACAGGAACTGACCTCCTTACCGTTCTGACTGTACATAAAAATAAAATTATTTCCGAAATAAATAACCACCTAAACAGGCTCGGGGGAGTTAAATGGTACCTTGCGGTACAAATTAAATTTTCCAAAATTGTTAACAACGAAGAAATTACAACAACACCATTCTTTCACGGCAAAACCCGTCCTTTGCTACCTTCCGATTCTCTAGATGTACAATACTCTGAAGCTACAGACAAAATTTTAGAAAGCGTGGCTAAGTGGGTAAGTCAAGGTAGTGGGTGGGTAATAGAAAATGTTTTACGACTCGATTTGTTTATTGTAAAATTTCAACCTCTCTACGCCTCTTCTTCATACCCACCCCGAAAAAAATTTTAAACTCTATGCATGGAATTATAAATGTTAAAAATGACGACAATAAATGTTTCCTATACTCTGTACTTGCCCAATTGTTCCCTGACCGAAATAGACGAGTAAGTTATTATAAATCCTTGGAACATAATATAAACATGTCCGGGATTAGCTATCCTGTCAAAATTACCGATTTAGATAAATTTGAAAAATTGAACCCTGCTTTATCTGTAAATGTCTTTGGTTTTGAAAAAGATGAAATTTACCCACTAAGAATAACAAAAGAAAAATTTAGAGTTCATCACATCAACTTGTTACTGTTGACTACTGACACAACCACTCAGTACTGCCTAATTACCAACTTATCCCGACTTTTAGCTCACTTGACTAAACATAATAAAGCATATTACTACTGTGACTACTGCCTACACAGATTTTCTAGCCAACACTTACTTACTAACCACTTACCTTTGTGTTCACCTCACGGAGCACAAAAACCCAGACTACCGACTGATGACGAAAAATACATGTCCTTTAAAAACTACACACTAACACATAAAGTACCATTCACTATTTACTGTGACTTCGAGTCCTTCGTTGTTCCAATCGACACAGCACTGAATGACCCTACTACTTCACATACTACAAACACTGCCCATCACGTCCCCTCTGGCTTTTGTTATGTAATCATTGACAGTAATGGCAAACCAATAAAACAACCTAAATTCTATAGTGGCCCCGATGTTGTTGATACTTTTCTAAAGTCTTTAATTGAGGAGTCTAAGGAACTCTTACCCATTATTAAAAAGAACATTCCGATTAATATGTCTCCACAAGACAAAATTGTTTTTAAAAATGCTACCACCAGCCACCTTTGTAAAAAACCTTTAGACGGTGACAAAGTGGCCAACCATAACCACTTAACGGGTGAGTTCTTGGGACCCGCCCACAATTCTTGCAATCTAAATTATACAGTTCCCGATCATATCCCAGTCTTTTTCCATAACCTCAGAGGTTATGACTGCCACCACTTGATCCAAGGGTTAGGTAAATTCAAAAAAGAAAAACTGTCATGTATCGCTACTACTAGCGAACGGTACATTTCAGTCACCCTTGAATCTTTACGATTTTTGGACTCACTCCAATTCCTTAACGCCTCTTTGGACACACTCGTGTCCAACTTAGTTTTTGACGGGGCATCAAAATTCCAAATTTTAGGGCAGTGTATGACCAATACTGAACTACTTCTACGCAAAGGTGTCTTTCCCTACTCTTACATGACAGACGAATCTAAATTCAACGATACTGAACTTCCTCCCAAGGAGGCGTTCTACAATGACCTTACACAAACACCAATCACCGATGAAGACTACATACACGCACAAACTGTATGGACCGCCTTTGGTATGACAACCTTGAAACAGTACCATGACTTGTACTTATTGACTGACGTACTATTACTTGCCGACGTCTTTGAAAACTTTAGGACGACTAGTATGACTTACTACGGTATTGACCCGTGTAACGTCTACTCTGCCCCCAGACTGGCATGGAATTCCATGCTAAAAATGACAGACGTAAAACTCGAACTACTTACAGACATTGACCACCACCTCTTCGTTGAGTCTGGGATCCGGGGCGGTGTCTCCATGATACCCAATCGGCACTCCCAGGCTAACAACCCCTACCTACCCAACTTTGACAACACAAAACCGACTAATTACTTACTTTACCTAGACTGTAACAACTTGTACGGAACCAGTATGTCTGATAGACTCCCAGAGTCTGACTTTAAATGGATCGACCCACAAGAAATTGACTTTACAAAAGTACCCGACGACTCTGACATCGGTTACATTTTAGAAGTTGACTTACACTACACAGACCATTTACACGACTTACATTCTGACTTTCCACTGGCCCTCGAACGAAAAGTAGTGACAGACGATATGCTTTCCCCATACTGTAAGGACCTACTTGACGAACTCAACTATAAACCCACCAAGACCGAAAAACTACTAACTACTCTATGTGACAAAACAAAATACGTTGTACACTACAGGACTCTAAAACTATACTTACAACTGGGACTTGTACTGACCAAAACCCACAGAGTTCTTAGTTATAAACAGTCCGCCTGGTTAGCCCCATTTATTAACTTCAATACAGAAAAAAGAAAAGAAGCTAAAAATAATTTCGAAAAAGAATTTTTTAAATTAATGAACAACGCTACGTACGGGAAATCATTGGAAAATGTTAGGTCGCGCATTGATTTTAAACTAGTAAATAACGAAAAACAATTGGTTAAATGGACAGCTAGTCCCAGACTTAAAAAACATTTTTCGCATACAATAAAGATATCGCGGGATTGGCTTTGAAAAAACAAACGATCTTTTTAAACAGACCCATTTATGTTGGATTTACAGTATTGGAAATTTCAAAATTAATAATGTACAACTTTCACTACAACTGGGCAATTGCAAAGTATGGGAAAAACATAAAACTTTGTATGACTGACACAGACTCACTATTCTACAACGTATACACCCCCGACGTTTACGCAGATATAAAAAACGAATTATACCTTTTTGACACGTCCGACTATCCACCTAGCCACCAATGTTATAGTGTAGAAAACAAAAAAGTGTTAGGAAAATTTAAAGACGAACTAAATTCAAAACCTGCTAAAGAAATAATTGGCTTGAGAGCGAAATGCTACTCTGTTTTAAATTATGATCTAGAGGAAAAGAAGGTAGCCAAAGGCGTCCCCCGAGTCGCAATAAAAAAACAATTAAAACATGAAATGTACAAAGATTGTCTTTTAAATCATTCGTTAAAAACTACATCCACTTTAAACATCCGTAGTGAAAAACATAAAATTTACACACAAAATATTTCAAAATTAACACTTTCCCCTTTTGACGATAAAAGATACATCTTGAATAATGGAATTGATACACTAGCATACGGACACCATTTAATTAGTAAAAAACGAGCTTTAGAACACAATCATGATTTCATTAATAAAAAACTAAAACTCACCCATAACTCAAACATAAATTTTGAAACAGAAAAACAATAATCTATACACTTCAAACATAAAAATTAATAAAAGAACAACTAAAATTGCATACTCTGGGGGCTTTAAATCAACGTGGGTTAACCCGGGCTTTAATAACCCACGTTGTGTTAACCCGGGTTAGCCCAACCCAGACTGTAAATAGAGTGCATTTATGTAGGTAGGTAGGTAGGTTGTTCATGTGTGTTGGTGGTCTATCAAAGTTTTTATGTAATGGTTAGGTTTTATGTAATGGATGATCTATCAGAGTTGATGTATGTTGAGTAGATGGGTGGCCAACCAAGAATCTTATATGTAGAGTTTGTGTTTGGTCTTTTGTGTGTTGTTTTGAGCACAAACTAAGTTTATAAAGAGTCTATTAGATAATTTAAAAGGTTTTTTAATGTTTCGAAAAACTGATTTAACCAGTTTTTTTTCACGGTGAGTATTTAATTCCTCACTACCCTCAAGTAAGCTGAAGGCAAAACTGAAGGGCATTGCCCAATTCCCATGGGACGCGCCCGATAGAGGACTGGTATCCCCCACGGGTATTTTAGTGTAATGAGCACCAACCTCGCTCATTACGGTGGTAGCCAACCAACAAAATGCTACCTCCCAGTATTATTTAGTTATTGTTTTTTTATAATTTTTTTGTATTTATTTTTTGTATTTTTTGGGTCCCTCTGTAAGTAAAGACATCACTTTACTTAGAGAAGCCTTTCAATGTGACGTACAGACTTACAAAGGGGTTTTTACTTATAAATTTGTTTTTATTATTTTTTAATTCTGTTTTGTTTACAGTAGGTTTTTGTGTTTTTTCTTTTTTTTTGTAGGTTACTCTCCCTCACACACAGGACCTACGGATACTGTCCAGCTATAGAGTGTAACATTCAATCATACACGTACCTTACGAGGGCCCGGACTGCGACTTGAGGTCTTACGGGGATTAGCCCAGCCCCAAGCTGCAGGACTGTCTCAGGTCTTATGCGTTTTACGGTTGCCTTAGAGAACAGTCGGGCTTTTTTATTGAATTTGGGCCGCCCTCACCTCGATGGTACGGTATTCTATAGAAATTCATACAGAGCTGGAGATATCCGTTAATAAATTGTAGTTATGTAAACTCACAAAAGTGTTCATATTATAACAGAATTTACTTTACAGATTGTTTTTTAAAGGTTGACGGTAAAAGAGTTTACTTAAAACTAACTTAACATTACTTACCTGGCGTAGGAGTTACCGTAATTAAGAAGAAGGTTCGTCCAGTACGAGGTTTTTACATTGTACTACGGACGGGTTGAGCCCATCCAATGTCGTAAATTGGGTTTCTACGGACATGTTAGTAACCTGTAACAGTGTGGTACTGTTAAAAGTATTACTCGTAGACTTTGCATGTACATTGAAACTGCTAAAGGGTCTGGTTATTTACAAATATTTACAAATATTACAAATTTACGGATAAGTTATGTACAAATCTTCATATATACAAAGAAACTGTCAAATATTACATTTTCAATATGATACTGTGGTAAATATTTTAGAAAGGTTTAACAAAGTTCCGATGTAGTGGGATCGACGCCATTAGTGCGATAAGGATGGATGTGGTGGGGGGAGGGAGTGGTGGTCAGTCAGAGGTTAACGGTTCTGGAAAGACGTTCTGACAGTATGCAATTTTAGTTGTTCTTTTATTCATTTTTATGTTTGAAGTGTATAGATTATTGTTTCTCTGTTTCAAAATTTATGTTTGAGTTATGGGTGAGTTTTAGTTTTTTATTAATGAAATCATGATTGTGTTCTAAAGCTCGTTTTTTACTAATTAAATGGTGTCCGTATGCTAGTGTATCAATTCCATTATTCAAGATGTATCTTTTATCGTCAAAAGGGGAAAGTGATAATTTTGAAATATTTTGTGTGTAAATTTTATGTTTTTCACTACGGATGTTTCAAGGGGATGTAGTTTTAACGAATGATTTAAAAGACAATCTTTGTACATTTCATGTTTTAATTGTTTTTTTATTGCGACTCGGGGGATGCCTTTGGCTACCGTCTTTTCCTCTAGATCATAATTTAAAACAGAGTAGCATTTCGCTCTCAAGCCAATTATTTCTTTAGCAGGTTTTGAATTTAGTTCGTCTTTAAATTTTCCTAACACTTTTTTGTTTTCTACACTATAACATTGGTGGCTAGGTGGATAGTCGGACGTGTCAAAAAGGTATAATTCGTATTTCATATCTGCGTAAACGTCGGGAGTGTATATGTTGTAGAATAGTGAGTCTGTGTCAGTCATACAAAGTTTTATGTTTTTGCCATACTTTGCAATTGCCCAGTTGTAGTGAAAGTTGTACATTATTAATTTTGAAATTTCCAATACTGTAAATCCAACATAAATGGGTCTGTTTAAAAAGATCGTTTGTTTTTTCAAAGCCAATCCCGCGATATCCTTATTGTATGCGAAAAATGTTTTTTAAGTCTGGGACTAGCTGTCCATTTAACCAATTGTTTTTCGTTATTTACTAGTTTAAAATCAATGCGCGACCTAACATTTTCCAATGATTTCCCGTACGTAGCGTTGTTCATTAATTTAAAAAATTCTTTTTCGAAATTATTTTTAGCTTCTTTTCTTTTTTCTGTATTGAAGTTAATAAATGGGGCTAACCAGGCGGACTGTTTATAACTAAGAACTCTGTGGGTTTTGGTCAGTACAAGTCCCAGTTGTAAGTATAGTTTTAGAGTCCTGTAGTGTACAACGTATTTTGTTTTGTCACATAGAGTAGTTAGTAGTTTTTCGGTCTTGGTGGGTTTATAGTTGAGTTCGTCAAGTAGGTCCTTACAGTATAGGGAAAGCATATCGTCTGTCACTACTTTTCGTTCGGGGGCCAGTGGAAAGTCAGAATGTAAGTCGTGTAAATGGTCTGGGTAGTGTAAGTCAACTTCTAAAATGTAACCGATGTCAGAGTCGTCGGGTACTTTTGTAAAGTCAATTTCTTGTGGGTCGATCCATTTAAAGTCAGACTCTGGGAGTCTATCAGACATACTGGTTCCGTACAAGTTGTTACAGTCTAGGTAAAGTAAGTAATTAGTCGGTTTTGTGTTGTCAAAGTTGGGTAGGTAGGGGTTGTTAGCCTGGGCGTGCCGATTGGGTATCATGGAGACACCGCCCCGGATCCCAGACTCAACGAAGAGGTGGTGGTCAATGTCTGTAAGTAGTTCGAGTTTTACGTCTGTCATTTTTAGCATGGAATTCCATGCCAGTCCGGGGGCAGAGTAGACGTTACACGGGTCAATACCGTAGTAAGTCATACTAGTCGTCCTAAAGTTTTCAAAGACGTCGGCAAGTAATAGTACGTCAGTCAATAAGTACAAGTCATGGTACTGTTTCAAGGTTGTCATACCAAAGGCGGTCCATACAGTTTGTGCGTGTATGTAGTCTTCATCGGTGATTGGTGTTTGTGTAAGGTCATTGTAGAACGCCTCCTTGGGAGGAAGTTCAGTATCGTTGAATTTAGATTCGTCTGTCATGTAAGAGTAGGGAAAGACACCTTTGCGTAGAAGTAGTTCAGTATTGGTCATACACTGCCCTAAAATTTGGAATTTTGATGCCCCGTCAAAAACTAAGTTGGACACGAGTGTGTCCAAAGAGGCGTTAAGGAATTGGAGTGAGTCCAAAAATCGTAAAGATTCAAGGGTGACTGAAATGTACCGTTCGCTAGTAGTAGCGATACATGACAGTTTTTCTTTTTTGAATTTACCTAACCCTTGGATCAAGTGGTGGCAGTCATAACCTCTGAGGTTATGGAAAAAGACTGGGATATGATCGGGAACTTTATAATTTAGATTGCAAGAATTGTGGGCGGGTCCCAAGAACTCACCCGTTAAGTGGTTATGGTTGGCCACTTTGTCACCGTCTAAAGGTTTTTTACAAAGGTGGCAGGTGTAGCATTTTTTAAAACAATTTTGTCTTGTGGAGACATATTAATCGGAATGTTCTTTTTAATAATGGGTAAGAGTTCCTCAGACTCCTCAATTAAAGACTTTAGAAAAGTATCAACAACATCGGGGCCACTATAGACTTTAGGTTGTTTTATTGGTTTGCCATTACTGTCAATGATTACATAACAAAAGCCAGAGGGGACGTGATGGGCAGTGTTTGTAGTATGTGAAGTAGTAGGGTCATTCAGTGCTGTGTCGATTGGAACAACGAAGGACTCGAAGTCACAGTAAATAGTGAATGGTACTTAATGGGTTAGTGTGTCGTTTTTAAAGGACATGTATTTTTCGTCATCAGTCGGTAGTCTGGTTTTTTGTGCTCCGTGAGGTGAACACAAAGGTAAGTGGTTAGTAAGTAAGTCTTGGCTAGAAAATCTGTGTAGGCAGTAGTCACAGTAGTAATATGCTTTATTATGTTTAGTCAAGTGAGCTAAAAGTCGGGATAAGTTGGTAATTAGGCAGTAGTGAGTGGTTGTGTCAGTAGTCAATAGTAACAAGTTGATGTGATGAACTCTAAATTTTTCTTTTGTTATTCTTAGTGGGTAAATTTCATCTTTTTCAAAACCAAAGACATTTACAGATAAAGCAGGGTTCAATTTTTCAAATTTATCTAAATCGGTAATTTTGACAGGATAGCTAATCCCGGACATGTTTATATTATGTTCCAAGGATTTATAATAACTTACTCGTCTATTTCGGTCAGGGAACAATTGGGCAAGTACAGAGTATAGGAAACATTTATCGTCGTCATTTTTAACATTTATAATTCCATGCATAGAGTTTGAGATTTTTTTCGGGGTGGGTATGAAAGAAGAGGCGTAGAGAGGTTGAAATTTTACAATAAACAAATCGAGTCGTAAAACATTTTCTATTACCCACCCACTACCTTGACTTACCCACTTAGCCACGCTTTCTAAAATTTTGTCTGTAGCTTCAGAGTATTGTACATCTAGAGAATCGGAAGGTAGCAAAGGACGGGTTTTGCCGTGAAAGAATGGTGTTGTTGTAATTTCTTCGTTGTTAACAATTTTGGAAAATTTAATTTGTACCGCAAGGTACCATTTAACTCCCCCGAGCCTGTTTAGGTGGTTATTTATTTCGGAAATAATTTTATTTTTATGTACAGTCAGAACGGTAAGGAGGTCAGTTCCTGTGGTGTCGAACCGACGGGAAATGGTCACAATATTGCGGTTTATGGCGTAGGATTCCATCTTTGATAATATTGAAACAAAATTAAATGATATTAATAGTAATTCAAATCGAATTAAAAGCTCAATAGCAAGGGTATTCAAACTTTAGTCAATCAAACGTAAGGACTAATTATACTGTATACGGGACTTACTCTTGGTATATCACTTTCGAAATACCGTACAGAGAACGGTGTCCAAAATATAATAAAGAGTTAAAGTAATACTGATATCGAGTGGGAGCAAAGTGAAGGTACGTCTGATTGGCACGAGCGCAAGAGCAGAAGTGAGAAAGATTACGTGTGAGGGAGGTAACCAATCAGAGCGTAGCATTTGGGTGCGCGTCAGACCAGTAGCCGACAGGTGAAGAGCGTACGAAGGTTCCCGACAATCTCCGGAAACCCCCGAGGGTATTCTCCGAAACAATCAATAACGCTTGGGTCCGGCAGGTGGCTTCCCCACTCTCCAAAACAATCAATAACGCTTGGATCCGTCAGGTGGCCGCCGCCGTCTTGGGTCCGGCAGGTGGCTGCCGCCATTAAAATCGATCAATATCAGTCAAAATCAAATCAAAGTCAATCAAAATCAAATCAAAGCCCATTAAAAATCGATTAAGGTCAATCAAAATCAAATCAAAGCTCATTAAAAATCAATCAAAATCAATCAAAATCAAATCAAAATCAATCAAAGTCAATCAAAGTATCGATTAAGGTCACGTGACCCGAAGGTACCCGAACATGGTCGTCATCTTGGATCTGGGAGCCGAAGATAGCCGAAGATACCTGAAAATGTCAAAGTGAGTCTCGCTCCAGCATATTTATACTACTTTGGTGTGAGCTATTATCCATCAATGTTCACGTAGAACGAATATTTATAGTCTACTGTATTATAAAGTCATTTTTTTAAAGTTATTGTTCATAATTAATTATCAAACATTCAGCCCTATATAAATAATTTTGTATAGTGACAGTCGTATTTAATTTAACTTTACATGTATTTCAATAATCAATACTTAACATTTATATGATAAACACTATGAGAAAATTAATGTTATCCATAGTAATGGCTACATCTCTAAAAATATTATAATGTGCATTTTCAAATTTATATTATTAATTAAAAAAGTTAACAATATAGACTCATATTGAGTGTTGGTAAATAAGTATGAATTTAGGTAAATTGAAAATTACTTATTTGATTATTTTTACCCCTTTATTTACTAAATAGTGATCCCTAACGTTTCTTATTAGTGTCTAAACGTTTCTTATTAGTGTCTAAAAATTTAGTTTAGACAGTAAAACACAGTCTTATAATAAATTTTGACCTATAACAAAAGAACGATATTTTTAGTTATGTAAGCTTTTACATTATCCTTTATTAATTCATTGACGAAGAAATTTTTAATGGTGATTTTCACTGGTACAAGACTTTCATTAGTCTCTCTCTGAGGGTCCCACACTCAACAAGCCTCGGCCAGCCTCATTATGAGAAGAGAGACTGACATTTTTAATGACTTCTTGCCCGGCCTTTCATGATATGTCAAACAGAGGAGCTGTTGTTTCTACTGAAAGTACATTACTATTTGTTTGTTTGAATTTCATTTTAGTACCAGAAACATACTTTATAGTATGTTTTATCCTTAAGTCACTATATGTTTTATTTAGTAATGTAGAGAATAATATGTTTGTTCATTGTGACCTACATACTTTAGCTTAAAATATATTTTATTGATAGTATGTTTTATAAATGCACCATTTAATAAGTTTTTCATATATTTATAAACTATACACATGAGCAGATAACAGTACCTATATGCAAAATGTTATGATAATACTGTAATAGCAAGAAGATGGTCACGAGAACAATATATGAAAACTTCAGTTACCTAGTTGGAACTAAGAGAGTTTGTCATAAGAGAGCTCAGAATGTATTCCTTTTTTCATTATTAATACATATGTTTCACTTTGAAATTCTTATACCATGAATGTAAATTTTTGAGTTTTAGCTTCTTTTATTTTAAATAAATGATATATGATTTTAATAAATAATTCATTAAGTCAGATCATTTATAATATATTTATCATTGCTATCTGTTGTCATTTTAACAGTACAGGGATAAAAGAAATGTATTGCTATAATAAATTACATTTAGAGGAAATCGAAATCTACCTAGCTTTCCCGGAAACTGCAAGCAACAAAGCAGTTGGTGTAAGATGATGATAGAGGGTTGAAGAAGCTCCAATATTGGGTTGAAGAGGTTACTACATAGTTCTAAGTCCATCAGATTTCCAGAGCCTTAGAATTCTCTGAATTGTTTTAAGATGCTGTTAGAGGGTTGAAGAGGCTACTCAAAAGGTCTAAGTCTATCAGTTTCCCAGAGTACTGTCTTAGAGTTCATTGAAGTGCAGGATGTTGTAGGATGTCGATAGAAGGTAGATTAGGTTGCTCATAAGTACTAGTTTGATCAGCATATCAACTTCTTACACCATTGCCCTAGCCAATTGAAGTGGGACTTAGAGTTGAAGATAATGGGAGAAGGTTTAAGAGGCTAAAACACAGTTCTCTGGCTATCAGTTCTTCAGACTACTGATCAGAATATTATAAAGTATATAGGAATGTTTTGGGATTAATCCCCTTCCAGATGATTGCATTCTTGAGTAATATGGACGCGATTAAAAGCTTGATGCCACTTGGTCTAGAGACCAAAAAAACTATGAATCAGTTTCACACAATCTCCTACGTACCTGCAGTGAGGTTCGATGTATCCTTTAATATCCTTTCTTTACTCACAATAAACTTTTTAAAGTAGCCAGCATACATAAATCCTATAGTAATGTAAGGAACAATTAATTCACAGCTTTACTTGACTAAACAGTTTTAAGTGGTTTAATATTATTAACAATTGGTTAATGAAATGGAAAATAGTTCTGATATTTTACTTCGGATAACCCCAAACCTCAGACTACCTCATTCCGTATAAACGCGTCCCTAGTCTATGAAACACAGTTATAAACGGATGGAGCATTTTAATAGAATCTTATTCATTTATTATATTTTGTGACGTTCAAAATACAAAATTTTATTTAAATTGTAAATGCATAGAATGAATTAAGTTTACCCTTGGGTTAGGTTTTGCGTGCCAGATTTAATAAGTAATGGGGTGGAGCTCGGTTGTATCCTGGGTCTTCCCTTGAGGGATTTTGTATACTTCCTATGGTACTTACTCTCCCTCCATACTAAATGTATTCTACGTTTTAAATAAAAAATGTTGCCTGTAATATACAAGGATCAATAGAAATAAGTTAGTATTTTATCACATCATTAAAAAATATGCTTAAAAATGCCCAATGTTACGAACCCATTTCAGTAATCTAAAAGGACTATAATAACTAACATGATACAGTACCTTCAAATTAACATTATAATTTGTTTTTAAATTGACCATATTATCTGCCTGCTATGCAGTTACACTCCCGTACTAATTTTTTTGCATATTGATTTTATTTAATCAAATTTATGTTTAATAGTTGAATTAATAATATATCATTGTTATGTAACAATGGTTTTATTGGTTAATTGTGTTTTAATGATGTAAGGTTACAGACCATAAAATCGTAATTATCATATTTTAATAATTCAAAGTATTTAAAACATAAATTGAGGTAAATATACTCGTAAAAATATAACTTATATAGACTATGGTCACTTAAATAATTTATTTTCCACCCTTAAATAATTCATTAGATGGATATATTCTTTTTAAATTTAATTTGAGAATATTTGAGAGCTTTAGTAATCTATAAATAAGGTAATGCTTCTTTCTAAGCATTCATTCTCTTTCTAAGCTAACCACAGGCTGTATATATATATATATATATATATATATATATATATATATATATATATATATATATCTTTCAACATATCAATTATTTATAATATGAAAATATAATAAAATATAAATTGTGAGACTACGTTATATGGTCAGTGTGAATATAATGTTAGTGATAATAGTTTTGTTACTCTTTGGAAATTTATTATTTTGATGTTATTGAAATATATATGATTCACTTTACCGTTATTAAAATTAAAGTTTGTTCATTGTGTCATATTTACATAATATACTCAGATACAAACATTGCATTTGGATGCTGCTGTATCAACAATGAGAATGTGATATTTACAAACACACTGGAACCACACCAGGCTAATTAGTAACTGTTTCGCGTTAATAAAGTATTTAATTATTTTATAACCAACATAAATTCTTGTAAAATACACGTTATTGAAAAACGTTAGTCAAAAAGTGTATACTAGTTTTGTTTAAACGCTTTATATTTAAGAAGTGTCAAGTAGTGTAACTTTAATGTAGTTTAAAATGTTTAGGTAAGTTTGTTCATAAGATTTATAGGCTAGAAAAGTAATTTATTTACAAAAATATGATAGAGTCTCATTTCTCTCGTTATTGTGTGTTGTAATTAAGTTGTCAAGTAATGCAGGGAATGTACATCAAATATAAATTAATATTTTTCTTTTTTTTCTAACATACTCAAAATTTCATTCATAAGGGACTTGAAAAATGTTTAATAACTTAAGTTAAATTTGGATGATGAGAATATTTTAAAGGAATATATATTGCTATTCCCAAAGCTTCTTTTTAAATATATATTCTTTTACAAACAAGTGTGTTGCGGTATTTAAACGTATATAGGAATAAAAATTTATTATGATAAATTAAGCAAAATATAATTGAAAAGCTGCTTAACAAAACTGATAAGAAAGTATCTAATAATTAAAACAAAACTTTTAATATTGATTTAGAGTGGGTAAATGCATTCTGTGAGAATAATATAGAATCCAGTGACGTTTATATATTTGTAAACATAAAATTTTTTCACATTAAGAAAAATGTGTGTGATTATTTTTTAAAGAGAATTTCATTATTCATTGGCTGATGGGTAACTATTGAGCAAGGTATTTTAAAATAGTATTAGACCAATTGAAGCAGTCCTTGGTAGTTGAAAATGGTATTTAAAATTAAATTCGCTGGTAGTAGTTCTTAATATGTCGTGATTTAAAGTAAAAATATTTTCCACAAGAGTTAAGTCAAGTTATTTTTAATCATATCTAGTGAAACGTTCAAAGAACCAGTATTTTGTCACTGTGTAATTACTTGAAACTTTAAAAAAGCTGTATTCACTATATTACAAATATTGCAAAAATATTTTAATAAAAATTTGACCTGCAACGAAATGTTTTGTTGTACATAAACGTTTGAAAATTTTCATTTATTTTAATGCCAAGGCTATTAATTAACAATTATTTTAATAGCATTTTATAAAGACAAATCTCCTGTCACTACATCGTTTAAGTTTACTAACAAATATATAAATATAAATATATTATTTAAATAATAGTAAAAACATTTCAGTTCTTGTTGTAAAATGGAATCGAACCAAAACCAATAGAGCCATAAAAACTTAAGGTTAAATAAATGAGTGCGTGAGATTTAATCTATAATCTAATGTTTA
This sequence comes from Stictocephala bisonia, assembly GCA_035578905.1. Lineage (NCBI taxonomy): Eukaryota > Metazoa > Arthropoda > Insecta > Hemiptera > Membracidae > Stictocephala > Stictocephala bisonia. The sequence goes on from JAQJVL010008366.1 coordinate 16,360, forward strand.
GGTGAAGGAGCTATGGGGTGACTTCAACCTAGTGTTACATCGATTAGCCATCAGCTTCCCTCAGCACCGACTCAGCCTGGAGAGCTGAGTAGGCCGATCCCACGTAACATCCCTGTGAATTAATTAGGTTTATATATGGTTGAAATAGGTTCTTATGCTCTGATTTAGACTAGCTCTAACAGTGAAATTTACATAAAAACTATTGGCGCAGTGCTGTAATCCAGCTACTTAGTAACGAAGTGTTGTGGGAGATACTCGTTCGTCGTAATACTAACATGGTGTCTGCTCAATGGTTGCCATTGATGTGAACACTACTGGAGAAATCTAAGGTGTCCATTTTGGGTGGCAGTCAGGGGTGGGAAATTGTCCGGAAATAAAACTGAATATCATGCTTGTCAATCACCTAAAAATCAAACCAATCGATAAAAAAAATCAATCTGGAGTCAATGCCGTTCAGACTCCAAGTAAACATCTAGGTCCTTCAGTTGCACTTACTATTGGACAAGTAATAAATATAACTGTATACTACTTCTTTAAACTACTCGACCTTTCTTTGTGGTTAAACTCTCATTTTTTAGAACAAGCTATCTTCCTCTTACCAGACCAATTTGTTCAAGTTATTTTTTCAGCCACCCTTAATGTAAATTAATTCAGGTCGACCGTACCTGAAAATTACATACATGGATACTAGGTACAAGTTGATACTTCAATAATTTAACAGTGGCTACTTCATGAATAGAACCAAAAAAAATCAATCGGATTAACTGATCCAATAAATGAATATACAGGGTGACAATTAAGGCTTAGGATGACTTTATAGCTTTTAAATGACAAGAGTTATCACTACTTTGGCATACCACTACTCGTAATTTTAACCTACTTTTCTGTGTGTATGGTGATCAGATGTCACCTTTGGGGGACGACCTGTTCGAGGTAAGAGAAAAATTTTTAATGACAGCCTATGTTAAGTTGTACATCATATTAAAAATCTAGTTGAACTAAAACCAATTGAACTAGAAAATATTGATCCAGTCAGAAGTAATTGATCTTCCAAGTTTAAAAAAGTGTTTAGTACATTGTAATTACGAATAACAGAAAGTTACAAATTAAGGAAATAATTAATTATCTCCTTTCAAACTAGATCTTCAATATGTTCCCCGTTGGCCGTCTGCCAATGTGCTAACCGGTTACAAAATCTAGCTCCTATTTTTTCTATGTATTCTCGTAGAACAGCCTGTGCTATATTGTGTCTAAGATCAAACAAATCTGTATGCTATGTTGAGTTCAACTAGACCTTTGAAATTATGTACAACTAAACTTAGGCTGTCATTAAAGATTTTTTTCTTACCTCTAACGAGCCGTCAACAAAAGGTGAGTAACCTTTTTGTTTAGTAATAATATAGTGAATGGAAGATTACCATGTACACAGAAAAGTAGCCTACTATTAACAGCAACTACATGCAAAATTTAGTTGTGTTATCACTTGTCGTTTTAAAGTTATAAATTCGTCCTAAGACTTATTTGTTACCTTTATAACAGCAACAGATAGAGCATTAACACTCCATTTAGAAAAGTATTTAAATAAGATTTTCTAGTAAAAAGTGAAGATGTATAATACTAAACACTGTTAAAATAGTTTGAGATAATACTAGTGCCTATACTCATTGATACACAAATACATTTTTAATACAGATTTGAAATTACAGAGTTGCATTTTCGGTTTTATTTCATATAAAGTGTTCATTACTCTCCTACAAAGAATTAGGGTCTACTCTCACCAGTCCTCTTCCAGACTCATTATTAGAAGAGAGTAACTTGTTTCATTATTTGTTGGCATAGCCTATTGAATTATTCTCAAACATACGAGTTGTTGTTTCTTTATATGATTAAAATTTTGCTTGAATTTTGTGATCTTTACATATTTAATGTTTTATTAGGATTGTGAATTGACTATAAATAGTAATAAATTAATAGAATATTGAAGGCACAATTTTACTTTCATTTTTTAATCAACTTACAGGCCCCACATGATGCTTTTATCAAGTTTTAAATTGTCCGCTATTTTCTTATAGTTTTGAAATAATTACAATCAAACAAACTAACATAAAGAACTTACATAAAGTCATGCATTTACATTTAAAAAATCACCGTTATAAATATATATATTTTTGAATCGTAGTCTTTCGGTTTCTATTAATATTTTACTAAAGCATATTCTTTACGTATTTTACACCAAATTCATAATAATTTAAGTCGACTATTAGGTGTTGTTAATAGGATTTTTTTACTTTCACCTGATTACTTTAGTTTTCCAAATAGTTTTGTAATTAGCATAATACGTGTTGGTACATATACAGTACAAGTAAACGTCACACAACACAAATTTATTACAATATAAGCACAAAATGCACAAATATACTGCAATACAAGCACAAAATGCACAAATATTATGGTGATCGATTTCGGTGAACCACGCTCACCTTCCTCAGACCAGAGGGATTCACAATGATTCCTTTGTGAATCCCTCTGGTCTGAGGAAGGTGAGCGTGGTTCACCGAAATCGATCACCATAATATATGCGCATTTTGTGCTTGTATTGCAGTATATTTGTGCATTTTGTGCTTATATTATAATAAATTTGTGTTGTGTGACGTTTACTTGTACTGTTTAGTTTTCCCTTTCATCACTAATTAAATTTTAATATTATCATATTATTTAACAAAACAACAAACATAATAACAATATTTATTAACGTATATTTATATATTTTTTATAATATTATTCATAATTTGAAAACCTCAAAAATAATTATGGAGGACTAATCAATCTAAATCGAAATATTTATTCCAAATACGATCTACAAAATCAAGTTTCACTCCACGTTCAATAACATCCGGGAGTCGTCTGGCACCTGGGTAAGATGAGATTGCATTTTTGATAATCATGACCTATTGGTCAGTCAAATATTGAGGTACAAGCCATCGACAGAATATAAGGAACATCTTTAATATTATATTACATTTGAATTAGTCTATTGTGGCTGCATAAAACACTAACTATAATTAATTTTGACTCACAATTTGTTGCACGTATTACTTCTGTGCGTGTATGGATGGGTCAATACGACTGTACGTATCTGGGTGGGTGCGTGAGTCAGCTATACTTCAAATTCATGTCGCATATTTTTAAAAATCAAATAGGTTATTAACATCCTCAGCCTTTAAAAAATGGGACAATTTAAAATCAAAAATGGTTTTTGGTTTATAAATCATTTTGAGGTTTTGACCCACCACCGTTATAAAATGGCTGAGGATTAATCGATGGCTACTTTTGGCTGTTATTTTCAATGGTAGTGTTTTCTAAACTTAAGGCCAGTCAGAAAAACCATTCTTGAATTATTAGTTTTTTTTTTTTTTTCAAATCCCAAAAATAGAGATAAACACTAAACGGAGTGGAATCCGATAAAGATTTGCCCTCTAATTAGGTGCCAAATCCAAAAATAACCACCCACGACATATTTTTGTGATATGGTTTTAGTTTTACAAGGACATAGTTCATGTGTTGTTGCTGTTGTTGTTAATTAATTTTAGCCGGGACTCTGGCATCATAGCCAACAAAAATGCTTTATCTTTAGAGGCTCACTAGCCACTGTACGTCTATTTTTCTAGCTGTTTTAACTTAGAAAAACATAATTT
>JAQJVL010008367.1:0-20055 GCA_035578905.1 Stictocephala bisonia
TCCTGGTCGTGTGCACCCCTTCCCGATTTTGAAGTCTGAAAGTAAAGGAAACAAAACTAGATCAGAAATCTTCTTACCTCCTGTGGAGCCCCCCCCCCCCACAAGGGAGTGGCTGGTAACGAAGTCCAGGTTACCCCCGCTGAACTGAGTAGGCGGGGGAAATAAAACTCCTGGATACGGCTAGAAGGGGCCTGAAAAGAGTAGATAGGGACATCTTTTCCCAGAAATTGGCAGTCGTGATACAGAGAAGGCGCCAAATTCCCCCGAAAGGATGTCTGTCCCTTTAGGAAATACCCTGAATCGAACTCCTCCGAACAGAAGTTTCGAGGAGCAAAGGAACACAAGAAACGAACTAGAAAATCATAGCCCAACAGAAAATCAAGAAAATCAAGACATCAATGTAACTCCCCAACTCCCAATGTCCCAGAGATCAAAGCGGAAGCTTGATAGAGAGAATGAATCTCCCCAAACAGGAAACAAAAGACCCAGAGAGAAAGACCAGGAACTGATGTTCCAACCCGAAGCACTCTCACTATTAGAATCTCTGGGGGCACTGATAAACGCGGTAGCAAGAGCAAAAAATACCCCTACAAGGAAACAATCACAGGATCTATTAGAGAAATTTGATATGTTAAAGATACAATACCTTTCTTTAGTCCAAGACAACATAGAATTGAGGGCAAGATACAAAGAGTCTAGAGACACCCCCTGTGAATCCCAAATGGGTCTTGTAAAAGACGCAATTAAAGAACAAAATGCGATCTTAAACTCAATTCTTACAGACAAGACGATACCAACAATTCTCCACCAAACTGTCACGACCGGGGGAACATACGCACAGGCGGCCTCCAGCCGACCGACCATGCAACAAAATAAAGGGAAAAACACCTCAACAATATTGCTCTTTGCAAAAGATGCCAATGAACCCTCGGAACGTGTAAGAGAAATTATAAAAGAAAGGATTAATCCATCACGTATGAAGCTGAAAATCCACAGAATATCCAAGATCAGAAATGGGGGAGTTGCTCTCGAACTGGATAATCCCAATGAAGTTAAGATAGTAGAGAACCATTTAGGAAACTTATTAAACATAAGACTACCTACTAAAAGAAAACCAAGAATCTTAATTCAAGGGGTATCCAAACAATTAGATGCTGACACAGTTGGGAATGAAATACACGAACAAAATTTCGAAACATTTACAAAAGAGGAATTTGATCAAAATTTTAGTCTCAAGTTCAAAACGGGACCTAGAAACTCTGAGACGGTGAATTGGGTAGCGGAATGTTCGGGCTCCATGTACAAAAGAATTTTAGCAAAAGGCAAACTGTTCCTAGGCTGGACTTCCTGCCGAACTTATGAGCACATTTCAGTAACACGGTGTTACAGATGCCAGAAATTTGGACACCTTGCAAAGGATTGCAAATCCGAAAAAGAAATATGCGGTCATTGCGCCAAACCAGGCCATGAACGGGGCAATTGCCCAACGACAAGATTGAATCCGGTATGTGCAAATTGCCCAAAAGAAAGGAGCAACCATTCCGTAAATGACAAAAAATGTCCATCATTCATAAGGGAGCATAGCAAAATCATAGAAAATACCGATTATGCAGAATAAGATAAAGATAGGACAATTGAACTTACAAAATTCAAAGCAATCAACCTCTGAAGTCAGTGACATTTTCTTAAACAATGACTTGTCGTTCCTTCTTGTTCAGGAGCCTTACTCGTGGGGAGGCAAAATTAGAGGTCCAGGACTTCAATTTCAAATATTGGGAAATTTGAACGAGCGCCCATACTCGGGCATAATATGCAAGAAGGATTTTACAATCCAACAACTCCCTCACTTGGGAAGCACTCATTTCACTGTGTCCCAGATTTCTCTATTTGGCGACAACTTATATATGATCTCTGCTTATTTCCAATTTGGCCAAGACATATCTCTTTATATGGAAAAATTAAAACTAATAATGAGTGGTCTAAAAGACAAAAAGGTGCTAGTTTGCTTGGATGCAAATGCTAGATCAACTGCATGGCATAATCAATATACTAACGAAAGAGGCGAACATTTAGAGGAATTCCTCCTTGAACAGCATTTTCACATAATTAATCAGCCAGGTCAGCCTTCCACGCACGAGGAAGGGGGAAATATTGATTTAACCTTGGCTTCTCCACAACTGGTCTTACAAATCAACAACTGGAAGGTGCATTTAAATGAAAGTTCAAGTGACCACAGATTGATAACATTTGAAGTAATTTCGACTGACCAAACAGGGCGAATCCCACCAAAGGGGTATAATATCAAAGGAGCATCCTTTGAACAACTCAACTCAAGCATAATTGCTCAGATTAACGCCACTGTCCCACCTCTGGATCCAAAAGAAAAAGCTGAGAGTTTTCAAAGAATTGTGGAAATCTCATGCAAAAGGACACTAAGGAAGCGCTCAACCAAGTTAAAGAAAGTTCCCTGGTGGAACCAAGACTTAACAAAGCTAAAAAGAGAGTTGTACACCGTAAGGAGACGATTTCAACAATGTCCTCCTGGACAATACAAACAACTCCTAGCGGAGAGGCTTAGGGAAAAAAAGAACTCTTATAAGTCCCTAATTAAGAAATCTAAAACCGATTCATGGGAAACCTTTGTCGCTAATAGCATAAACGAGGACCCATATAGCATTGTCTACAAATTGGGGACAGGAAAAATAGAAAATAAAACAGCTCTAATATCCATCGAGAAGGAAGACCAAACTTACACCGAAACATCGGATGAATCTCTAAGGCTGTTAATGGACCAGCTTCTTCCAATAGACACTCTCGATGATGAGACAGACGAACATAGATCTGTAAGACAACATCTAACCGTAATATACAATAATCAAAATATCGAGCCTCCTTTTACTACAATAGAATTAGACAATGCTTTAAGGAAATCAAAGTCGGGAAAATGCCCAGGGCCTGACTTAATCCCAATAGATGTAATAAAGAACTTTAACTACGAAATTAAGGGGATTCTGTTAGGAATCTATAACGAATTGTATGATGAGGGGCAATTCCCGCAGATCTGGAAAACGGCTAGAGTCTCCTTTATTCCCAAATCTATAGACAAAGACTTAAGCAAACCCAAAAGCTATAGACCAATCAGTCTCCTTCCGGTATTAGGGAAGATTTATGAACGCTTAATCACTAACAGGATACTGGATCAGATACATGATTATAAACTTCTTAGTCCCGGACAGCACGGATTCTTAAAGGGCCGAAGCACAATCACTGCTATATCCGATATTATTTCTACCATCAGAAATTCAACAAACAAACATGTTGTTGGAATTTTCCTCGACATTAGCGGTGCCTTTGACGGGGTCTGGTGGCCCGGTGTGCTTAAGAAGGCCAGGGAAATCAACCTTTCATTAAAGGCGTACAAGACTATTGAATCTTACCTGTCCGAAAGAACCCTTCTTGTAACCAACAATGACGCAGAAATAAGGAGGCTTGCCTCCAAGGGTTGCCCTCAGGGTTCAATAATGGGACCCCTTTTCTGGCTTATGATCTTTGATGATCTTTTAAACAAAGACACTCCTGAAGGCGTACACATTGTTGCATACGCGGATGACGCAGTGGCGTTGATTGAAGGAAGATCCAGAATTGACTTGGAAAACAAGTTTGCGGCACTGAAAATCATCCTGGACAAATGGGCAACAGATGTAAAATTAAAATTTGCCCCAGAAAAGTCGGTCGCAGTTCAATTCAAGGGCAAGCTAAGAGGACGGGACCCAATCCTGGAATTAAATGGAGTTAAGATTCCTTTTAGGGCCAGCACTAAGCATCTGGGAGTGATCCTTGACAGTTCCCTGCTATTCATTGAACATGTAAAATATGCCGCAGCCAAAGCCAAAAACACAATGGCGAAAGTTACTAGAGTAGCCAGATTAAAATACGGGGTTAAAATAAAACCCATAATGAAACTATATAACACTGTTTTCATTCCAATTCTCGCTTATGCTGAAGAAATCTGGCAACATAGACTTCAACATACATTTGTAAGAAGAGCCATAAGATCGGCACAGGCCGGCACGCTCAGAGCAATTTTCGGGTCGTACAGAACCACTTCCAATGATGCAATCTTTGTAATAACAGGGTGCCCACCTCTGGACTTTCTAATAAAAGAAAGGGTCACTTTCAGAGCAAAGAAAAGAGGCGAGATTCTTCTAACCCCGGATCAAATAAAAGAAGAAACAAATGCCAGATGGCAGAATGAATGGTTAACATCTACCAAAGGAAGACATACATATGGAATCTTCCCGGAGGTTAGAAGACAGGAAGACCTCCCATATCTCCCTGACAGACACCTAATCCAACTGGTAACAAACCATGGAGCCACAAGACAATACCTATCAAGGTGGAACCTTGTGCCTTCTCCAAACTGTGACTGGTGCACTGACACTATAGAAGACGTAGAGCATGCAGTACTCAAATGCCCAAAATGGCAAATGCATCAAACCAGGCTCACACTGGTACAGACAGTAAGAGATGCACAACTAAGATGGCCGCCATCAATAGCTGAGGTTCTATCAACCAAAGAATTAAGAAAAGCGACCTCAGACTTGATAAGAGACATATCTTCAGAACACTCAAATTTGACATAGCTTAACATAAATTTCACATTATAACACCTAAAACGAAGGACGCAATAGATAGTAGCCCGCCGGTTCCGGGATTTTTCCCAACCTAGGGACGGAAACGCCAAAAGGCGGCTAAGTAGCGGGATGCGTCCGGATCCGTCAGTCGAATGACTGATTGACGATCGTCAATTTTGTAAATATTGGACTTTGTATAGTATAGTATAGATAAATTTTAACAATATTAATTAACTAAGAAGAACATTAGCTCTAGCCTCCCTACCAAAACCAAAGAAAATTATGAACAGAATGACAATAATAACAATGCAATAATAATCAAACAGACACAGAAGAAATAAAAGGGAAGCACCCTGGTATGTCTATTGATTGGTACGGGGTATTAGGCTAACTAATGAAAAAAAAAAAAAAAAAAAAAAAAAAAAAGTACCGTCATTGAAGACACGAACCACATCGTCCACTGCCAGACGTCGCGCGCACTCCCTCTGTAGATCGAACGGTCTGTGTGCAGTCCTGTAGGGTTTTCTTGCGTTCGCTCGCATCGCGACTTTGTTTTCTTGATTTTGAAAAAGCACCGTATAGGAGCCACCAAACGGTAGAGGATGTGACACCACATCACCGAGTTGATTGTACTCTCTTGGTTCTGTGTCTCCCGTGTCGTCTAAAAGATTGTCAATGTCGTATGCGAATTGTTTAACGTGCATGGGTTGGCGGAAGAACGTCGCCGGTGGACCTGCAGGGTCGGCATCCGGTGACTCTGGTCGGTAATACACGAGTTGTTTTAATACCGAATTGGAGGCAGTCGCGGAGCTTTCGGTTGCATTGATCTCTTCAACGATCTGATGCAGTCGTTCGTTGCACATGATGTGGAATAGATTATCGATTGTTTGTCTCGAAGCGCCTGGTGTCTCGCACAAGACGAATCTGTTCATAACGCATAACCAAGACACGTTCTCCCTTGGTCTCGGGTAAGTGGTGAGGAACTGCATAAGGTGATTGAACTTCGATACACCCCGGGTGAAGTAGAATAACTTCTTGTAGTTCCACGTGGCGTTTTCGTCTCTGTGGAGCCACGCGATGGGACAGTTTTCGTAATGAAGTAGATGTCCATAAGCGAAAGGTTGTCTATCGCAGACAGGCTGTTTTTCCGGGTCCTGATCATTAGAGAACATCACGCCGCCTATCGCGTTTGCCGGTATTTGACTGTAGGCGACGGCGATGTTCAAAGTGTTGTCGACATCGTTTGCTTGGAGGAGCGATAGCGTAGTAAAACACACGGCATCGTTAATGTAGAAGTAAGAAGAGTTCTTTCCACAAAAAAAGCAAGACATGATCTTGTCGACTTCCATCTGTAGCAAAGCCGTCAGGCAGAACATGTTAGATCTATAGAAAGGCCTCGGTGCAAACAGCAGTCGGGTGTTGTACGTCTCGATGTAGTTCAGTAGATTCAGAAGCTCTCGGGGTTCGACGAGTTTTATATCGTCACAGTCGGTTTTTCCGGGTTCAGTATCGAAAAGGCCATTTTCAGTTGACGTAGCGCTTCCAGGGTCCAAGGGACGGGTTCTGTTCAGTTCAATGACTTTCTTCTGAATAGTACCGTAGAGGGTTCTGAATATTTCTCTGTTGCGTCTGACCAGTTGAAAATAGTCCCCACCGTCACCACTATTCGGCACTTCCAACAGAAAAGATATAATGTTCTCGTATATACTGGAAAATCCCATGTAGCCACTCTCACCGGTCGCTACTTTGCAGTTGAACGACTTCCACATCTCGAGCAATGAGACTGAACTAAACACCGTCAGATAACCGTATGTGGTTTTATTTGGTCGACGTCACAATAAGTAACGTCTACGGTCGGTTGTATTGATATTCCGATGGAAGATCGAGATTCAATCGGTATTAATACTCTGGGTATCGTAGTGGACGAGGAAAACGGGCATGAGGACTTGAATACCGATTCCACCGGATCCGATGACGAGGTCGTAGAAAGCGATGCGGATTATAGAGCCCGGTTGATGCACGTCGACACGTTCTTGAGACTGAACGAGTCGATCAGTTCCTTACAAGAGATTGGCAAAGGTAAACCAGAATACGCGTCAGAAGTGCAAAAGATATTGCAATCGTCATTCGCTAGTAGTAGTAGCACACGTCGGATAATCGATCGTACAGTCCAAGTGGATGAAGTCGGAGATGGGGATCTTAAAGACGGCGCGGGAAAATGTGACGAAACGATACAGGTCAAAACACACGCTCACGTGATCTACCACGGTGATATACTGCAGTTTTCGAAAGAGACGCTGACACTGACGGTGACTAAACAAGACATGAAACTGTTCACACGCATCATAGACTGTTTCAAACAAATGATCCTGGGAACACACACGGACGAATTGGTCGGTAAAATGAGACATGATTACGACGCGTTGATAAAACTGTGGAATGACGGGCCGGACAAAAGTGAGCTTAACATCGGCGGAGAACTGAATGCTATGATGCGTTCCATGTTAGACACCCCGTTGTATTTTAGCAACAGTGTTATGGCCATTATCGCATGTGGTCAGATACTGCGAAATCTGTATGTGGAGACAGAGGGTCGGCCGTGTGGGTCATACGAAGTTCTGATGGGGTTTGTACGGAAACACATGCGACTGAATCCGGCCGATCCGTTCGCGTGCGACTGTAGCGAAGGTTGTTCCGCAGAATGTAAAACGTTAATGTCCATGATCATGGAAATGCCGACTATAGTGCACAATCAAGCATACGTTTTGCAAATCCTCGCGTATATCATGTACGACAAGGCTGGACGCGAAGAGGTCTTCATTAATAACCTGAAAAACACCTGTTCGCCGGGTCTGCTGGACAAGATCCCTACACGTGTAGCACTGTTGATGGGTACTTTGGACAAAGCGGAGGTGTTACGTCGTTACAAGGCAATCAGGAGGGAGATGAAACACCTGAATCCATTGCGCGGTGAGAGGTCTCTGTACAACAAATACTCTCTGGAAAGATTCGTACAGTTGGCGCAGCACCCGCGTGTAAAAACGCTCATAGAGGCCCTTCCCGGCGCGGCCTCGACAACGGTCGAGTTACGATTGCCAAAATGCACCTCGGATAAAGGTCAGTGTCTAAACAAGGATTTCGACAGTAGAACTATCGCTAATCGGGACACTAACAATAACGGTAAAAACAAGTGCTGCGGATACTTGCGCCAAGATCCCGTCGATATACTAATGTCTAGCATTTCACTGATACAGGTGCTGATCTACCTGTTTACAGATCCGTGTACGGGCTCGAAGGAATCCCGTAGACACTTTTTCATACGGGACATCATCAAGTCGATGGCAAAACAGTCTGTAAAAATAAAATTGGAAACCCTCGAAGAAATGTTTTGTTATTTGGACAGAACGTGTGTGTTCAGGAGTTTCAACGAACACCCATTCATGATGTCGGCGCTGCACGAACTTTTTACCACGTACATAGATTCGATGAAAGACGTGGCTAAAGAGTACAAGGAGACCGGTAAGAAACGTCGTATAAAACGCTATCTCAAGAAGAAAGGTATGCCCGACGTGACGGTGTAATGTATTTACAACCAACGTATTCTGTACAATATTTTATTATCACAAGATGTATTTATACAGAATCAGGAAATGTATATCTTGCTTCGTTTGAACCTTTTCTTCTCAGGTGGATCACAATCGACGTCTACGAGTTTCGATATGTGGTCTTCTTCTAGTGATTTCTTCATGTAAAAGAACGGTACAGTGTCTTGCGTCGCGTGTACGACTTTTATGTAGGTCATAAATTCTTCAAACGTGTCAAATGCGTACATGTTACAAGCGTTTGTCTCATATCTGATTCTGTCGAAGTCCATTTTCCACACCACAAGCGGACTGTTCCATGAGTTCGGTGGCAGCAAAATCTTTTTACTACCATTCGGACACGTGTAAATGCGAGATGTAGTAAGTATGTCGCAGTTATACTTTTCAACCAGAACATACGTTTTGGAACCCGTCTCCACATAGAAATCCATATGCTGGAGAAGTTCCGAGTTGAACCAATCGACTACAAAGCGATTGTTACGGTATAAGTTCACTTTTGTGTTACTTTGAGACATCTGAGCGAATTATGGCGAGTTGGGTAGAACTCGTTGAAGAAGAAGAGGAAGGAGATGAACGTCAGTGCAGTGGCAACGACGGTGCTGATGTTATAGTCGAAGAGATAATACCGCGTGGAACTGGAGTATATGAAACTGAAAATGATAATGAAGTGGGAGAAATCGATGACGAAGGAGATACGTTGGAATTGCACTGCGATGATACTGACTTTACTCACGTTGAAACCTCTGAATGCAGCAGTTTCTTTTCCCAAACAGATGGTGCTGTACCAGGGACAAAGCGAAACATTGAACGTGAAGCCATGACAACCTCTATAAATCAAGGCGGTCGGTGCGAGCGGTTCACACGACTTGTTGGTGCAAACAAGGGGATTTGCTTGTCCTCGAGAAACAGTGAAAGCAAACGCGAGCACAGACCCAATCAAAAACTACGTCAAACACGACGGCAGTTCCCCACGCGTACCGCCTATGTTCGTAAAAACAACGTGACACTTACGGGAGCCGACGTTGGTGCGGAGGAAATGCAGCCACATCGGGCACGAAGGGTCATCAAGACAATAACAGAGGTACAGTCTCGTTCTTCGCCGACTGTAGCCGACAGAGGGTTTACTGACAAAAACTGGAACGTTCGGTGGATACGCAGTGGTTACGAACAGTTGGTATACGACATATGTAACTGTAACGAATCACCTAATGTGATCTTTGCCGCCATGTGCTATCAACAGTTCGACATATTCACGCTGGTGTTGAGAAATTGCAACTGTAAAAGACGCTATTGGTTTGACAAGATGCCGTCACGGCGTGTGCCGCAGATCGTCGGTAACTTTGAAAGAGCTATGTTACGGAGGTCCAAAGCGATCGGTAGATCCTGGTCATCTCCCGGCTACGATTTGGCATCTTTTGTTTTACAACACGTGGCAACGGATAGAAGAAGCGTCGTCCGAGGTGCTTCCACACCGTTAGTCCTTGTGACCACGGGTGAGATGTGCGACGAACCGGAAATTGTTGGACAATTTGTTTATCATCAAGATCGGGCGAAACCCACCCGACCGTGTGCTGTTTGCCAAGGAGTGTCGAATATAGTGACACACGATAACGCGTCTGTGCCCACGTTTACCTGTTGGCAGCACTCTTCGTCTTCTCAACTGGCCAACGCTAGTTCTGGTGGAACACGCCTGTGCGATGCTGTTATAGTGGACATGCAATTCATGCGATCCAAATTCGATAACGAGCTCGTCTGTTCACTGCGTCTAGTGAGGAATCAACGGCCGCGGTCACCGCACTTTGGACAAGTAACACAGCGTACCGACCTTCAGAACCGTAGTAGTATTACAATTGCGGAACTGGTGTCCATGCCGGTCGGTTCGCATGCGTCTGCAATGTGGCCGAGACAAGGTCCAAAATCTAAAGATACGTCCGTGGAATCAGTTGGTTTGGACGTTGCTCATTCGTCTTGCTGTGCCGAGTCTCATCACAACGGGGAAGACTTCTTTCCCAGTATGCCGGTCAATAAGGCAAGAACGGACTTGGAGTTGGGTTGTGTGAAATATTATGATACCGAGATAGGCAAGATCGTCGATCAAATATACTGCCTCGCGAGTAATTTTTAGTAAAATAAAAAAAATAAGTTTTTTTTTTATAAATTCCTACCATGGAGTCATATTTGATTTCTTACAGTCACATTTGGAACAGCGCCCTTGATGGTAGTGACGATATCCACCGTTCCTCGTAGGATATTTCATTCTTGATATTTCAACAGTTTTTGTGCGTGTCTTACATCTCAGACAGTACCACATGTCAGTGATTTCAGCGGGGTCTGCGATATCACTCTCGACCGCTCTTCTGGTATCTGTACGAGAGTTAGACTTTACTTTTCCGACAGCTTTCCGCCCACTCGGTTTTCCTTTGGTTCTTCCATCCATCTCGCCGGTCCTTTACTTATCAGCAAGTCGTATTCAGCGTTCGTGAGGTATCCTTCGTAGTGGCGTTTGGTTTTTGATATTTCTTCTATACTCATCGTATCGAAATAGCTTGCTGAAAGATTTCCTAAATATACACCCACCACGCGCCCACCCGAGGAACCGTTGGTGTTGCGCTTTCGGACAACTGTCAATTGGGGATTTTGGTATCTACACGGATCCGATTGCCGTTGCAAGTCGTTGTCATTTCCTTTTGGCCAAAACTTTCCGACAATCAGGATCGCAATAGCGTTGTCTGTTACGACCGTATCGGAACTGCCGTCTTTGTTACAACCCAGTACATATATGTAGTTTCCAAACGATTTGAGTATACGATATGCGTACAGGTCGTTTGAAAGACTCCGATCTCCCTTGCTGATCTTGGAATCACCCCAGACGTACCCGTATATATTGTTGGTACGACTGATTATAATCGAACGACCGTCGCGTACGGCTTCGGCTACAAACGGTGGCAGTTGATCGGTGAGTAACTTGAGCGCTTCGTTTTCCATCGCCTTTTGCATGTCGGATTTGTACGAAGAGTCGAGCATGCGTTTCCAATGGTATTCACCGTCAGACCAGTGTCTGCCGTCTGAGGTCTCTCGCATGTTCGTCCAACGACCTGCGTTTTCGCGCTCGTACGGTTTCACACAGTCTTCAAAGCTAATATCAGTGGAGTGGATCATTCTAGTCAGACGTTTAGCGTCTATTTGGGATTCACATAATACAATCGTGTTGGAGTCGGGCACGTGTATTTGCAGCGATACGGGTTGTTTCTTTGGCCCGTCGTCTGGTGACGTTTCAAGTCGGAACGGCAACTTCCATAAGCGGCGTGGGTGAGAAAAGAACAACTTTGATTCGCCGGTGAACAGATCACCGGTGATGTTTGTCATAACCTGTAACATAGTGCAGGGACGTAGGAGGGCGGGGGTGAGGAAATAACTAAACCACGCTCACTTATCGTAGAGATCGCCGTCCTCTGACGGGTCCGTACGAATCACAATAGCTCACGAGTTTGGTCGATTTGGTAGCCCGGCACATCGGACACGTTATGTAGTAGTACCCTTGTTCTGGACTGGTAGACGCGTGACAACACACCCAGTCCCAGGCACAGTTGTTGTGAACTACGTTATTGTGTAAACACGGTAGCAAAAGACACAGAGTATCGGGTTCTATGTTTCCAAAACAAATACAACATAAACGGAGATTCGATCCGTTATTCGGCGTTCCCACTGTAAGGCTATCCTTATTCGGACGCATAGTGTTTGAGGAGTGGGCCGCAGCGTGTGACACTCGAGACGCTATCTCTGGTATTTCACTGTACCTTTTTCTGTTCTCCATGGAATCGGTGATCTCGTCATCGTCAGAACAATCGTCGAAGAGGTAGCGGTTATTGTATTCAGATAGAGTCCTGAACGCGCATACAGAAGTGAGGAACTTACCGCACCACACTCTAAATGATTTGTAAAAACCAATCACCTCTTTGTAGTAGCTTCGCAAAGAGTCTGTCGTATGAGATAAGGTTCTGTACAGGGACCGTACAGTACGCGAAGTGACGATCTTTCCGTATATACCGGACAGCGGCGGTTTTCTATCAGGGCCCGTATCACACACCCCCTGTCTCCGTGTGTAGTCTATGTAGCGAGTCAATAACGCGCGGTTGCTTGGAAGACGCATAAAGCGAGGTCCGTCCCACGACCCAAACGTCAGACTGTGACGACTCATCGTTAGTTCTCGGTGACAAATACGAAACGAATCTCGTTTCAAAATTTTTAGCTTCACAACGTGTGGCTGCTCTTATACGTCCGACCAACCAGTCCGTGTCTCTGTCACAACCGGGCGTCTTGTGTTTTACAAGGTTGATCTTGAATACGGACGCGTCTTCTACACCGGTTACGACGTCGTAGGTTGTGGTTACGTACAGGAATTCGGTTTCTGTAAACGTTAGAACTCGTACAATAGAATCGGTGTCTAGAGTAGATGGGTGCGCGAAACTAAAATGGACGAACGTATTGCTACTGCAGTCTTCCGAGTGGCGCGTCCTCTCTACTAACACTGGATCCGCGTCTAAAGCCGTATCCAAGGTCCGGTCCGTACAACGTACAAGGACCAGTGACAGGTCTTTGTTACATTTTGTACAACTGCAGAGATAGGTTCTGTGGCGAAAGTCATCTTCGTCGAACCAGGCCACAAGGCGTACCAAGTCCACCGACGTGGTGTTCGAGACCCGCCTCATAAACGATATATCGTCGCCCTTACACTTCTTGATCCATACTACATAGTTCATCGTTTTTCTTAGCAAATGTCGTTTATATTCCGGGTCACGACATTTATTAGCGCATACAAGAAGACTGAGGGAAGTTACTAAAAGAGAATTGAAATTAGAAGTATACAATTTATTTTCTAACAAACATAGATTAATATGGATAGCCCTGTTATACTATCAAGAATGTCAGACGGCACAAGTCGGAATTATGTCTCCGTTGATTGCTTCGATTTTTTCTTCGCTGTCCGCTTTGTTCTTGTCAGGGCGATCTTTGAAGAATACCAAGGAATTTCGGTCGTGATCGTAGTAGCACTCGATTATTACACGATCGTTTGCAATGGGACACGGCCGATCTGCCCAACCTGGAAACTTAGATGGGACGTCGAGAACTCGAAATTGTCGTTTGCCAGAAGATGAGGTCGCCAGACCCGTCGTGATGTTGTATTCCAAGTCAATGGTGTCAATGAGTTTTACTTTGATATAACCGTGGTCCGGAAGTAACACAGGGTAAGAGAGGGGTGACTTGCCTTTCAGTGTGGTGACCGAAGATGTGTTCTCTCGTGCACTCCCGGAGTAAACAAAAGCAACTAACAGACCCTCACTGTGTTTGCAGAAAGAAGGATCTTGAACGATGTACTTCGGTAGGAACTGTGCGATCCTATCGAGACAGTGTAACTTGTTCTTTCGTTCTCCAACGACGCTGAAGTATCCATTGGACTGTCCGCCGTTGGGTAAATTGTGAAACCGATCCAGACATCCGAACAGAGTCTCGATTTCGGTCTTGGTCGTGACGGCGGCAACAGTGGTCAGCATTAGTTTTGGTGTATCCGAACGCATGTAGGTGTTCACAATAGTCACTCCATTGAGACGTGTAGTGTCGTTTCTGGTACTAAAAGCAGGGAGAGACGTTGTATTCGTTGGATCACGTAGCCTAGATCGAGGTGTCTCTAACAAGCGGGGATGGCTGAACGCATTCAGAGAGTTTATGACGAGCAGCGAGTGAACTGGCGCTACGACCCTGTAAGTGTTACAATAATTAGTCGGGTCGTTGAATTGTGTTTTTAAAATGATGCTTGTCGAGACGTTACCGGCGTAACGTCCTGTGTCATTCAGGGTGTTGTTTCTACTGTACACATGATACAGCGTGTTGTATGCACTCACTACTACGGCCATGATTTCGGTGACAATGAACAGTCTTTCACCCGTTTCGGAATCAGTTATGATTTCCAGTTGAAGCATCAGGTCATTGTCGAATGGTAGATCTGCCTTAAAGGTAAAGAGAGAGCCACAGGAATCTCGAATGAAGATGTACCCGTCACAGTAACTGGCAGTGGCTTTCATTCCATCCCATTTTGGCATTACGAAGAATTTGACGGGGGGCGAGTCACTCTTCACCCCATCGAGGTCGTGTTTAGTTTTGAAACAGGTGTCCCATAACTCTTGCCGACAACGGTTGTAGTTCACGAAGCGACGTTTGAACTCATCGAAGATGTTGTCCACACGTTCACGCTGTACAGTTGCCGCAGCGTCCTTGCGCATCGTCTTGGATATCAGACCGTACGGTAGGATGGTGAACAGGATCGAGACTATTTTCTCAGCCCTTTGTTCGATATCGTGACTAGTCCATGTGTCGTGACTGTATTCCCGTTCAATCTCTACGTAGTATACGGGATTACATTTGGTTCTCGCTTCCAGCGTGCCTCCGTATGTCGAGCACTCGCCCAGTGATAGTCGGGTGAATTCTGGTATGCGTCCGTGAAAGAGGCCCTTGAACGATGCAGGCGAGAAAGAGAGCCGGTGCTTGTTAGTGGTCCGTAGACAGGTCGCAGTAGAGTGGTCCTCGTGTACCATGCGCTTCCACTGGTGTTCGTTAAGTTGTTCTTCGAATGAAGACTTGTACGTCGTCGAAACAAAGATAACGCGACCACTCGTCGGATCCACGTGAGGTATCTGCAGTTCCGTGTAATGTTTTACGAATTTTCGATCCCAGAAGGTGGTGACGCCTTTTTTAACTACGTGGTCGTTCCACACTCCGTCTTCGGAGACATAGCGTTTAAGCTCCCTGTACTTGTATCCCTTTGAATCCGTTTCTAGACCGATAGAATCACCAGTACCGCCTGTGGTGTACACGTCCAGATCCTCTTCGACGTGAGGGTGGCGGGCAAGAACTTTGTAGATTTCCTGATACAGTTGTCCTCCAAATACTAAAGTTACGGTTGTCTCGAATTCCATTGAAACACCGGGCTCCATTTTCTTCACTTTACTCCACGTTCAGTACATGTTACCACATTCGACAGGACGATTTAAGAATGCATTGACGTACGGTTCGTTGATAACGTAAGCACGCCTGATACCTTGCTTTGCTTCACTCACCTCACTCGTCGTTGGATGATCATCAACATAGGTGACGACAGCCGTGGACTCCTGTCGTATCGGTGAGTACGGCGAGTACGTAGGGGACTGGGGAATGAATTCACCTGTAGCAGGTGTCTGGATCGGTGAGTATGGCGAATACGTAGGAGACTGCGGTGCAATCTGTTCCCGAATCGTTGGGTCGACGGTGTTCTCCAAGTCGACTCGTGTATGCAGAATATACTTTCGAATCTGGTTATTGACGAATTTAGTACTCTCGTTAAGACCGCCTTCGGAGATGACACTGGTAAGTGGGCCGTGTCCCATACGACTACTATGGTTTCTCTTCAACGAACACTTGGTCGAATACTCCACACTCGAGAGTATTTTGGCCAACCCAAATGCGTCCGTGTCCTCTTTGCTTTCAACGACTGGTTTGTATTTGTCCGTCAAGAAACAGTACATGAACGTGGTCGAGTTGTCGATGAACAGCCGTTTCGAGATTTCCATAAAATATACGGTATCGCTGCAGTAGACCACGTTACACTCTCCCATTCGGTGTTTCACCTTCTTCAGGGACTCGTTGTATAGGTAGACGGACCGGAAAACACGGTCTAGGATCTCGTCGTATTTTGACGTTCGCACGATGTCCAATGAGAAATACACTTCTTTGTTCTCTGAATTCACGTACTGGTGGACGGTAAAAGCGTGTTGCATACGATTCAATAGACTCGTGCCATCCAAATAACAAAGGGATCCGAAAACACGATCCGTTAAATATCGTATTAAGACGCTACGATCCGTGCTCGGTGCGTCCGGGCCAATCGTTCTCGTCGCTGCTACCCTGTCGTTTTGCGTATCACCACTGAGTACTTTTCCTTGTAGAAGGCGTAGTTTTTGCATTATCCTGAATGTGATCGTTACCCTGGGCACGCGTTTCAATGACATTATGGTTTCGAACTTTCTGTCGATCTCGGACTTCTTGGAGGATCTTTTCGGTACCTGGTCTCCGGCGTCCGATGCCAATTTCCTTTTTACGTTGAGATTCGATTGTTGTTTGCAGTGCTGAAAGAACTGAGCCACGATCTCTCCCACATACGTGCCAGGATTGTGCAACCAAAAACCTATAAAGATGGTCCATCTTTTCCAATATGTATTGGAGGTATTGGTAAAGCGTGTTCATAATCACGTACTCAATCGGATCAGTTTGAGGTAGTTCGTACTGCGGTAAAATAGGAACGACCCGCGTGATGGACTCTTTTAATGCGAAGAGACCGTCTAAAGTGGTTTTATATTTTTTCAAACCACCGACGTCGGACATTTCCTTTTCTTGCAGCAACCCGGATACTTGCTTCAGTTGGTCTGCGGTCACAACGCGGGCGTTGGACTCCAGAGTCTGTGCTACCCTCGCGGCCACCTCTTCCTCGAACCTCTGTTTGAGTTGTTCTGTACGGTCGAGTAACTCCTTCTCAAGCGTTTCGCGAAGTAAACCCTCTATGATTTCAGAACGCTTAGCTACCTCGACCTCGACACGAGACTCAAGTCCCTGTTCCTCACGTTGTTTGTCCGTCGGTTCTGTACGAGAGACCCGTGCCGTTTGTTCCATAAGCCGTGATATCTCCTCGGACCGCCGTTCATTGACGAGTTTTATTTTATCAATGGCGGCAACCACGTGATTACGTTCGGACTCAAGGCCGTCGACCAAATTCTCAATCAGCGCCATAAACGCTTTACTCGTTTCGTCACGTCCGGACTGGCCGAGTCGTTGTAGTAGCGTTTCCACTTCCCGTTGGTTGCGTTCAATTGATTTCTCGTTCATCGACCGTAGTGCTTCCATCTGTCCACGAGCCACGTGCAGTTGCGTTTCATAACGTGTTATTTGATTTTGCATGCGTTCTATAGTTCGTTCCGTAGTTTTATTCGAGTCTACTTCGGAAGCTGCCTCCCGGCTGGCCACTAGTTCTTGTTTAACCGCGATCAGTTCGTTTCTCAAACGGTCGCTTTGTTCCTGACACAGTCTGTAGCGTTCTTCAAACAGTAAATTCAGTGTTCTGATATTAGCGGCAAACTCGTCACGGACGTTTACAGTCAAGTCTTGATCGCCCGTCGTGACGGGTCGGTCCAACAGGTCGATGATCCTACTGGCCAGATAGTTGGATTCGTCGGCGACCGGCAAGTGTCTGGGATACGTTTGCAAACGACTGTCAACTGCGTCGTTTCGATCCTGCAAAACGGACAGATTCGAACAAGTAATGCCACCGTCTATGACACAGATATCACTCGGCATACCGTTGTGGTAGGACTTCATCAACTGGTGTACGTAGTTGTATTGTAAAATAAGGTCTGGAGTGATGATGAATCCGAACTCTTTGTTACTGTGTCTGACCTTCGCCATATATTCCAATTGGGCATTCCTCGTCTTTACAAGTTGATCGTACGTCGAACGTACGATTTCATTTATTCGTTGAAAACCATCATAGGTACCGTCGTCCATTTTTTAAAACGCTCTTAAGACTAGAGGGGGTAATTACTGTTACCGATGGAGTAAAAATATATCTTTATTCAAAACCAAGAAGAATATAAATGTGATGTTTTGTGTACTTAAGTGTTTGTTGGTGCGAGTACGTAAGTTTTACCGCATACAAGAGAGGAGACCCGACTTCTTCCTTTTGTCCCTTACGTCGATGGATTCTTCACTCGTCGCTGGAGTAACAGTGGGATAATAAACGTCTCCGCTTCCTCTTGTACCACCGGTGCTACTAGTGTTCGATCGACGATAGGCTTCGTCGCTAGCTGTCCGCTGTTGTAGAATCGAATTTATCTGTTGGTTCTGTTCGTTGATACTGTTCAACAACTCCTCTATTCTTGCATTAAGGCTCTCCAGTTCAATTCTATCTCTTTTCACGTTGTTAGGCTTAGCGTATATAGGTGTACTACTCGTTTGTACCGGTTTGACAAAACGCTTGTGGACATTGCAGTATCTCGGCTCTGTCTGCTTAAGGTTATCTACAACTAACGGTGTGGATATTTCATTCACAGGTGTGGATTTTTCTTTCTCTACGGCCGTGTCTCGTTCGACGCATACCCGTACAGATGAATCTCTTTCGCCAGCAATGTCACTGAAATCGTCACACGCTGCGATCACATCCCTGTAATCTTTATCCCACCGACAAACACGAGACGTGGTAGGTAGATCCCTTCGTGATGCTTTACTCTGATGCTCCATCTCACACGGTGGTGGTACGGGAGAAGCAGGGGGTCGTTGTGTACTCGGCTGTACCTTTTCGTCTACCTTTGAGCACATATTATCTTCCTGAGGTTTATCAATATGGACAATGGGGATCTGTCCACTCCGTCTCTGGAGAAAGTGTTTGGAATCCGGTGTGGTAAATCTCCTCCAGTACTGGGCTCTATTTGGAACGTATTGTCCGTCAGATATGAGAGGCTGTTTGTTTCGAAGTTCGAACATGTTAATCCGATTTGCAACCGAGTTTGTTTGAAGATTATTAAACTCTGGACGATCGTCTCGATGCGGGTTGTTCAGAAGTTGTTCGGACTTATAAAACGGCACAGGGGGCGGTAATTCATCGTAGTCACTAAATGACGGTTCGTGTTTCTCGCCAATGTCACTATATCCTCGTGGAACATTTTTACGTGTTGAGTTGTTTTTGTTCTCTGGTTTCTCGCCTTCTTTCTTGTTCTGTTGTATCCGAAGTTCTTCATACGAGTTTATAAAACCTTCACGATACGACATCATTCTTTCATAGACTGGTTCGACAGTTGGTTTTCCGTGTGTGTCAGGAGCCGGACCCATTGTTAAATAGGTATCTTCTCTGTCGACGTTTCCCTTCTCACGAATACAGGACTTCCCCCTGTCGCAAGCTCCAATTTGGAACAATTGTTGCGTGATTACCGGCTTGAATGTCTGTAAACCTACTCGAGTCCTCTCGTGAATCATCTCTGCCTCCACAAGTCGATTTTCTCGATGTTTGTCTGGATAAAGTAAAATAGGTGTCGTTAGATGTGGCAACATCGGTGGAAGAGGTGGTGGCTTCGATTCAGATGAGTCGAATGCACTGATTTCAAGACGTTTGCTGTCCATATCAAAAATGATCTAAAAACACTATTGGCGATGTGGACGCGTCAACAGCAAACAGTCGTCACGTCTAACGATGTTTTTTTTATTTATCTATTCAAATGACAACGATCTATGTAGAATCATATTAACTTTTCAAGTATTTTCGTTCGTTTCAGTTTTGAATTCGTATCTGCTGTGTTGATGCGCACAACGCTGGTCCGTGGTTTATCAAAGAAGTGTCTCGGTAAGATGCTGTACACGACGTTAGCGTCCTTCTGCACCCAAAAGGCAACGATTTCCTTGTCTCTCACCTGTCCCGCGTAGACACCGTCGTTGTCAATCACGACCACGAGTGCGTTTTTCGGAGGCTTGTACTTCTTGGATATGTTGGGTGCGTCAGTGAGCTGTAGACTGTTGTTGACAACGCCGACGTACAGGATGTCTCTGACGTCGAGTCTAACGTCTCTGTCTTCACCTAGCTGTAAAACGGGTACGGCTACATCCGAAACGCTGTTTAAAACGGTTTCGTTGGCCGACCACTCTTCCGAGTCGACACGATCACGCCGGTCTAGAACTATTACTCGCATCCTGTCACTGTTATTTGCTTCGTTTTTCTCTTTTACACCTATTGAAAACAACGCGTATGTGCA
>JAQJVL010008368.1:0-20067 GCA_035578905.1 Stictocephala bisonia
GCGTTAATTTAAAGTAATTTAGGTTGGATAGTCCGGTAGGCATGAGGGCTCTAGGGTAAGAGTGTTCAGCTAGCGTGTTAAGTTTAGAGGATGTCGGGTGTGTTTGATACGAATTTAACCGGAAGTAGATGGGAGGGGGTAGAAGGACCCTAAAGTTAACAATGTATTGTGGGTTGCCTAGAGTGTTAAGTATGTACCCAACCGTGATTAGATATTTTTAACGGAAGTATGTAGGTAACAATGTTTGTTAAAGGAAGCCGTAGATGAGTGGGAGTACCCGAAGGTATGAGTACATGTTAACAGTGTATTTGTTAAAATTTGAGAAAAATTAATTTAAATAGGTAGGCTAACAGTGCGTGTGAGAAAGATTACTTGTAAAGTAGGGAGGCAACCAATCAGAGCGTAGCATTTGGGTGTGCGCCAGACCAGCAGACGGCGTGTGCATCGTAGGCTAAGAGCGTACGAAGGTAGCCGACAGTCGCCGGAAGTACCCGAAAGCATTTTATATAGTATAAGGTGGGAAAGGCTGCCATCTTGGGGAAAAGTGCATTTTATATAGTATAACATGGGAAAGGTTAGGAGTGTATTTTATATAGTATAACGAGGGAATTTGAGGGAAATTTGGGAAGGGGAATTACCACCAGGGACTTCCCTTCCGAAGGCGCCATGTTTCTGAATGGATGCGTTTAGTATTGCTAAGCTTTGCCACCAGGTGCGCATTTGCACAGAGTAAAATCGACATTTGTTATAGTGCATATACGAAATATTGCATTTGTTATAGTGTATATATGAGTAGAGTAACAACGCGCATGCGCGCTGGACCAGCAGCTGATGCGTACGAAGGTAGCCGACGGTAATAATCGAAGTTTAAAAGTGCATTTATTATAGTACATATATAAAAGGCCGCCATCTTTTTACATTTTATATAGTATAACAAGGTAAACATTGAATTTTATATAGTATAACAAGGGAAATGCCGCCATCTTGAAAAAATTTCATTTTATATAGTATGATGTGGGAATTAGGAGGGAAATTTAGGAATTTGAGGGAAATTTAGGGAGGGAATTTTCCCACGGTGGGTTGGTAACATTAATTAATTAAAAGTAGCGCCTTCATTTTCCGTGATACTACAGAGGCCTGAGTCTCGCTTCATTACTTATTGTCTACTTAGATTGGTTGAATTGGGTTGGAGTCTTTAATATTCTTCAGATGATGTTCATTCAATTTATGTCAATTAATTATTCATTTCCCTGTACTGTTAAATCAATACTATTATATATTAGTAATCTGTCTACAGTTCAAATATATAGTATTATTTGTTAACCTAAATACAGTTATACAGCTTTTATATCAAGAAACAGCACTTATTTAAATTATCTTCTACTTGTTTACTCCTCTTGTAACTTGTGTCCACGTTTTATTTTTCGTCAATTTCGATTTTGTGATTGAATACAAGGAAACTTTAAACGATTAAAACAAGGTTAAACAAGGTACCAATAGAGTGAGGAATGAGGGAATGAAACGTACATAAAGTTACGTTTACGTTTGTGACTGACAGTGCAACATCACTCTAGGAGTTCAAGGAGCAGCAGATAAATGAAGATAACCCTTTGTTATAAAACATTTTACATCTTATCTTTATGATATTCTGCAACGTCCTCAAGGTCGTGTCAACAACTTTGAGTAATTACCACTGTATTACTTAATCAATTAAAATTATTGACAGTAATTCAAGAAATTAGTTAACTGAATGTAAATATACATCGACAATCGATCGATATATGACTTCTTATCACAATTCGGTTAAAGCTATCGTGAATAAAACAGATGTGAACAGATTTACTGTCTCAATCTATTTCATTTAACAGCATTGAATATATTATGTGTATAGAACAACTTTATAACTTTCAACGCTATTGAAAATTTAAAGTAAAAAATATGTACGTCATTAAAAGTGTTATGAAAAAGGTAATTCAAATAATCTAGAGTAAGAGAAAATGTCTGCCTGAACGATTGATTCAACTAATCCCCTAACACGATTTAAATGGGACCTTTTCTATATGGAAATCTTTTATAGTGAGGCATTGCAAATTAAATACAGTAATAATAGATTTTACGAGATGAATTCAATCACTGGATTGACTCACTTTGTACGAAAAATTCATAAACGAAGCTAAATATAACAAATAGGCATACTTCTTTTATACAGGGCGTCACAAAAAGATATACTGGCTATTAATTTTCAGCTTCTAAATATAAATTAGAGCAAAATATTAACAATAAATTTTTTTCAAATTTCTCTCCGTTTGATGTTTCATGTTTTGTTGTTAAAAAATATAACAACTAAAGAATACTTTGAACGATTGACTTGATATTTTGTACGATTCTTTAAATCAACACCTCCAAACAGCAAAAAATATCCATTTAGTATCTGTAGCCATTTCAAAATGGTGCCCATTTAAAATTGTTAACTGTTAATCAAAAATCATTTTAAATGTTTAAATGGGTCAATGTATGGATATTTTTTGCTGATTAGTAATGGTAATTCAAATTAATTTGTAAATGTTTAAGTTATTCGGTCAAACGACCCTTGAATAATTAATTTTATTGTAAAAAATACAAAAATACAGGTAGACAGACACTAAATGGAACAGAACTCGAAAAAATAAATCCATAATGTTGTGCTCTAAATTAGGTGTAGAATCAGACAATTACCCATCAGTACATCTTTTATTAATACCCTGTATATATATTTGTTACTGTATATATTTTGTAACTTGTAT
Organism: Stictocephala bisonia; assembly: GCA_035578905.1. Lineage (NCBI taxonomy): Eukaryota > Metazoa > Arthropoda > Insecta > Hemiptera > Membracidae > Stictocephala > Stictocephala bisonia. Next base: position 2,784 of record JAQJVL010008368.1, read on the forward strand.
GCTGTTTTATTATCTTTAGGTTTTCATTATTTTCCAAACACGGTTAGATAATATTTGAAGGGTATATCAATAAATTCACAAATGGTACGATCTTGTCTTTAAACTAAATATACTATTCATCACAAATAACTAGTCTAACCCTTCACAGATTGCTCGTGCTATAGATAAAACCTATGTGTACGCGTTTTTCACGTGAAACAAGCACTGTAGGTGTGCTACTCCAATAATACTACTTAAGTTTAAATATAGGACTGTTAAGCCATCATATAGAAAGCATTTTTTAACCCTCAAAAAACTTTTCCAGAAGATATTCTCTATTTAGTTCTTCTTTCCTCAAGAAGTTAAAAACGTTTCTTCCATAAACCAAACCGATTTGATCGCAAAAGTGTCATATCCTTTAACAATTTGACAATAATATATATATATATATATATATATATATATATATATATATATATATATATATATATATATATATAGTGTTTTTATGTATGGCCAGGTTTTCTTGTTTAGTTGTAAAACAACTCCGATCAACAAAATATAAACGTACGTTTTACAGAGAGAAACAAATTTTTAAGACAGTCTACTATGACCTGGTGCGCTGTTATGCAATAGCTGCAATAACTATATGATGACATGTTATTAGGGTGATGTCATGGCTTAATTTACACCTGAATGGCCCGTGGTCAACCTTGGATTGGCCATCGTCCTGGGTGCTACGTTATTAAAACGAATGACAGACTGCCAACCTTCAAACAATTATTTCCGAACTTGTCAAGGTCTTTGTAGTTAAGAAGCTTTCTAAAACAACTACAGATAATTGTAGAACTATCTATAATGTAGAACTATCTATAATATAATCGTGTCATCGTCTGTTTATTGTTCCTGGTATTAATAGACATAAAAATTGGCAGGATTTCCATAACAGGGAAATCTAAAGTTAACATTTACGTTTACAGTCCGGCACTTGTAGCGCGGTGCTGTATATTACACAACTTGGGGGTAGCCTTATAGATATTATGTAGGTTATACATTCTGTGCTCGGTCCTACATTCCCAACCCGGACAATACTAGAGAAGTCTGAGGTTGCCATGTTGGTAGATAGTCAGGGTCAGGATGTTGTTTAGGGAAGAGAAGGCTTGTCAGTAAGCTGAAAAGCAAACCAATACTACGTGGTTCGGATTCCTCTTAAATCTATAGGCCTCTTAGTTGCCCTTACTATTGGACTATTAATTTCGGCACTTATACTTTCAATTCAAAGTGTTCGTATTCCAGAAGATCCACGTAAGTTTACTAAAGGTTTGGACCACTGCAGTCAAAAACTTTGTTTTCAAAACCAGAAATGTTTCAAGTGGAAGCGATATTGTTTCACAATCTCCTCTGGCGTACTTATTTCATGGATTCCGATAATATGATAAGGGATAAACGTTACTCATGTAAATACACATGACCACAGACAACTAGCTGTATGCAGACAGCTCATTGTATAGGGAAAACTGTACGTTTTTCACCGAGATGTACTATTTTGGCCCAATGTGGACTGGGGCGATTTGAGATCGCCGTTTGGTCACAAAGGTTCGACGCGCTGCATAGTGGACAGTCCACACATTACAGAAAACAGCATGACCTTGTAACTATGAAGGCGAGCAATCTATACATCGTTAGTTTATTATTGACACAACTATTTCTTTCCTCATATTGACTTTCCGTTGTATTTATCAGTGAATATCAAAAAGAGTTGTAAAAATAAGTTAACACAGTCACTTAAAAATGTCTCATACATATCACAGACCCTAATAAATATTATTTGATTTAATGAAAATAAAAGAAAGGATTAAATAGTTTAGTGTAGCAAAATACCTTAAAACAGCTGTATAATCCAATCGGACATTTCATACAGAAACACAATCAGGAAAAATATTTATGATTAGGAAGTTTTTCAAAGAGAGTGTATGGAAAAAACCAAATTTGGACAAGTGAAAGAAAGAGAGTTCAAACCGAAATAATAAAGCAACAAAGCTCAATGAAATGCCAACTTGTAAAACTGAGTTAATTGTAATTTGTGTGGCCCGATTGGGCCCCTGTGAGAATAATAATATTATACACTTTCTAGCACTAGTCGTGTAGTGCTGTAACCCAGCTACTTGGGAACTAAGTGTTGTAGAGATTCTAGGTTCTATGCTTGGATCTCTTAATACTGACCCAGCGTCCTCACAGTGGTTGCCATTCACGTGGCACAACTAGAGAAGTCTGGAGTTGCCATTCTGAGTGGTATTCAGGGTCCGTAAGTTGTGTAGGGAAGAGAACTGAGTACAGGGTATATCAATTGGCTGAAAATCATACCAATACTACGTGGTTAGGATCCTACTTAATGCTGTATGACCCTTAGTCTCACTGGCTATTGGGCCAATTAATGTTTTTTTCTAAGGAACACTCGGGCCTACTTAGTAACAATGACTATACTCGTTTATCTACTCTCATCACGCTCATTAATCCCATATCTCTACGATTGGTATCTTAATAATGAATAATTTTTAGACATCGTTTATCCTATTTACACAACAAACGAAGTCTAGCATACCCCAATACTAAATTGACGGTTGAGGGCTTCTTACTAATAACAAATACAAGCTCAAACTCAAAGTCCTGACGCCTTAAACCCCCGAGCTGTGAATCGTAAAAACTGCTTTGCGCGGTCCAAGATACTGCCTTTATTTACTGTCGTAAAATTATAAATGAAATGTCTATTTAAAGATAAAGACTTTGTTGACTAAAATCGCTTTTTAGAATTTTATAATTCCTCTTTATTTTGATTTTATAGTTTACTGAAAGTACCCAATATTCAAACGGTTACCAGTTCGCTCAAATGATAATGCACACAAAGGCTAAAACTAAAGGGTTATTCCATTACTAACAAGTTGGTTGAGGTCTTTCGTCTCTTGCATGCATGCATTGACTCACTCAGTTATTGGGGGGGGGGGGGGGGTGTTTAAAGGACAATGGAGATATGATGGTCCTTCTTGTCCAGATGTAACAAACTTATTGACTATTATAGGCTAAGTCAACCTAAGTTGAAGTAGCCGAGGGTCTAATACTGTCCATTCATCTGTCATAAAAAAATTAGTCGAGGTTGCATGCACACACTAGTTAAAATTTAAACTTTTAGTAGTGATATTGTAATAAAAATTAATATCAGTGAAATTTAACCGATTTTTAATACAAGTCAGTTTTTGTCCCAAATTAATCCGAATTTTGTTTTTTTAATTTCTGTACAAAATGATGAAATAAATAATGTTAGGTAAATAAAGCAATAAGCCAATATGACTTTCGACATCATGTGTAATAAAATTGATTTTGCTTACACATAAATTTCTTATTTTCGTTAACGTCGTCAATTTGTTTAGGAATTTCTAAAAAGAATACTTAAAAAATATAATTATAACAAATATAGTCTTAATCAATTAAACGATTTATTCGTTTAATTTCTTACTTAATTTGCGTTAGCTCGACATGCACATATACTTTGCACTACAGACTTATTCTTTAACTAATTTATCACCCAAAAACTTACTCCAATCATTATAAAATATTATTAGTTTACAACACCAAAAAAATTCATTACCAAAAATATCATGACAAGTTTAATTATTCTATACATGTATGTGCAGCTTAGTAATGATTGTGTATTATAATCTATAACAACATAAATACTGTAATTAATTAAGCAGTCGCCTTGAAGTTTATAACATGAAAGCCACGTATGTAAGGCGGTAGGAGTATCAAATATTGAAGGCGTCTTTACCATAAAATATTCCATTATTGCCAAATAATGTCTAAAACTATGTTACAATATTGACTAACTTATCGCTGTAAATATGACAGTAATAATAAATATCACTGTACCCACTTTCCAAATAGATCTGCTTTCTAATATAAACGTTTTATTTAGAAATTTTTATGTTTTTTTATACTACAAACAAAATCGAAAACTTGTTTTTGTTAAGATTTTAATGTAGATTTTACTAATTTAATTTTAAAAATAAAGTTATTAAATCTTGTCAAATAAGTGTTTTAAATTAAATTCAAGAGAAAATGGGTTTTATAGATTTTGGCAATTCCTTTCTTAGAAAGTCTTTACAGTTTAAAAATACATTTTATTAATGTTTTAAATCCTTTTAATATCTAAAATGTACATTTTGTAATATTTTTAGTATCATAGCTATTTTGTTATGTTAGTTGTTTGCACTTTTTGTTTTTTACCAGTAATTGTACCTAATAAAATGTTAAATCTCTTTTCAACACCTAAACTGATAGAGTGAAATCGATTTAATAAGTAGGGTACAATTAATGAACTATACTAGAGGACACCCCTGCACGCTTCGCGTGCCAACTCCGTTTGGAACTATGTTACAGCCTTGTTTGACTACTCTCGGGTCAAAAAGTATAGATACTCGAGTTTGAGCGTTTACTGCATTGTAACCAGTGCACCTCAAAACATGAAAGTGACATCAACATTTCACAAATCTATTTATGCGTACTTACATATAATTTAAAAATGTTTAATGAGATTTTTATTTATCCTTAAAACGGTTTAATTGAGAAAACTACCTGCTTTTTGGCGTTTTTAAGACAATGCCCGACTTAAAAAAATCTTTAATATGAAAACTACTAGTCCAATCGTTATGAAAATTTAACAACTTGTAGACCATATATTTTTACATCTAATTTGTTCATCCCAGAATTTTTACTCAATTAAAAAAAGGTGTTGTAAATTTTGTAAAATTATTTTATTTTTTGATTGGTTGAAGGTAGAAATGTAAATAAAGACTTAAAATGTAGGTCTTGATTCATACAAATACAATACTAAACCATAAATTAAATATGAGGTATTAAAAAAATTAAACTTAGGTGTAATTGAAGTGGTGCCGTGATGCAGTGACGCGTTTTAAATCGGTACCGCTATGCAGGGAAAATTCCCGGCCGCAACTGGTTTTCGAGGGCCAGGGGCTGCGGGTGCGCTAGTAGAGGTGAGTCATAGGCCGATCACCCTTGGTTGAGTCACACTTACCCCAAACAATAATGTGGCATACTTTTGCGGAAATGGACCTATTACTCATCAAGTTTGGACTCAGTTTAACTCATTTTGTCTGTGTTGTTCTCTGTGACCAACAATGGCATTTTTAAACCTGCCATTGGTGGTCCAAAGCCCTCATGAGAAAAGGTGATGGGAAATGCAAATAAATATACGCAGTATAGAATTAAATGCTGTATAGTGTATATAATGTGCCACATTTGTTTGTGGTAAGTATAGTTCAATTATCCTGACAAATATTTAACCATCCTGACAGTATATTTTTGATTATCCTGACAGTACATTTAATTATACTGACAGTATATTTATTTATACTGACAGTATATTTATTATCCTGACAGTATATTTAAATATCCTGACAGTATATTTAATTATACTGACAGTATATTTAATTATACTGACAGTATATTTAATTATCCTGACAGTATATTTAATTATCCTGACAGTATATTTAACTATCCTGACAGTATATTCAATTATCCTGACAGTATATATTAAATTATCCTGACGGTATATTTAATTATCCTGACAGTATAATTTTAACTATCCTGACACTTTTGTTTCTACGTCAGCTCGGCAGTCAAACACCTGCTAGTGACCCATAAATAAGGTCAGGTGGCCAATTGGGTTGGCCATGGCTGCTTTGTTTATGAGATCGGCAGTCATGTCATTCTCCCGTTCTAACCAGGTCAGAACCCATTCTGTGGTCATTCGGACTTATTGTGATTGCACCTGATTTTTAAAGTTTAAATACTATGTATTAAATTTAAATGTTGATCTGAATATTTGTAATAAATATTTAAAATATAAAGCATTATGTGATATAGTTGTTCTTATAATATTATTAGTATAATATATTTTTAAATACTACTGAAAATATTGAACATTTTGAGTCATGAAAAATAATTATTTTAAAAATTTTTTACTATAAATATTTTTTTAATTACTATTTTTCTATTTTTAACTGATAAGTGAAATGTGTAGAATTAAATGATAAAAGTGACATATAAGTACAATCCAGACATGTTTAAACAGCTGTTAAACATTCAAAAATATTGCTCAAACAAGTTATATCTAAAATACAAAAACTTATGTCAAGTGTCCAACAGAGTTGGACATCCGATCCTAGCAGACAACGCAACTAAAACTTACCCAATCTGAGCACGAACATAGTAGTGGCCACCAGAGTTGGACACTCGGTCTCAGAGGACACAATTCGCCGAGCTGCTGGCAAAATCGTGATGTCCAACTGGGTTGGCCATCCGAGGGCAAAGGATTAAGAGAAAAAATTTGTCTTAAGAAAAAATTCCAAAATTGTACAGTATATTATACCAAATATGTAATACTACCACAAGCTTTAGGTAGTTATTTTTAGCTTATTTTTGTAGGTCTTCTTTACTGATTGTGTTCTTGTATAGAGTAAATTAATTCTTAGTTAATATGCTTTAATTAAACCATGTTGTTTTGTTACTCTTTTAAATACTTAAATTTTATTTTGAGACACATCTTTTTTCGTTATCTGGCTCAACATTACTGTAAATAAATTTACATGTATTACGGGCGTCTTTTTGTTACTCTTGTGCCATTTTTTGTTAGGGGAAATTGGTCGCTGTGTAATTAATATCTCTGCCTTTAAGTTCCAGGTCCAACACGTGCGTGGCACACAGAATCTTATAGCGGATGCTCTGTCCCGCATGTATCTTGAACCCAGCGACCCTTCTCCTGAAGTAGACAGCTGCTGTGGGGCTGTGCTGCTTGACTTTCCATTGGCTTTCGACAGTTTGATTCACCATCAATAGCAAAATCCCGAGCTGTCTGGGCTCCCTACTTTCTGTCCAAAGGGGTTCTCTGCTGACAGGCTCGCCGTGGTGGAAGACCCAAGGTTTTGCTGCCAAACGTCCTGGTAACGATGGTCTTCAACTACTTCCTCAACTGTCCTGTGGGCAGTCATTTAGGAATTCATAAGACCATCGTTAAGATTCGTCAGGAGTTCATCTGGAAAGGCATGGACCAGGATATTGCTGAGAGGGAGTGGGTTTGTCATCTTTGCTCTCTTAGCAAGCCCTCAGAATGCAAAGTTGGGGTTTTTGTCATCTGAAGTTGTGGAACGTCCCTTTGAGAAGGTCTTCATTGACTACGTGAGCCCTTTCCCACGTAGCAAATCAGGTAACACTCTTGTTTGTGTTGATGACTTCTCAAAGTGTGTATGTGTGTATAGCAGTGTTCGTGTTTGCTTGTTCCAAACAATCAACGCTTCAAAAAGCATGGAAGAAAGTTTGGCCATCTTTGAAGCAAAACAACAGTTTTAACATTGCTGAAGAAGAGTCTTCATCATATGTGGCAGCTGGATCATCTATAATGACAGTGGAGGAAGAAGACACAGACATTACAGAAACTCTACAAGATCTACGAGCACTTCAGCAAGATATGCATTGGACAGACGTACATGTAGAAGAGTGGTTAAAGGAAGAAGACGTTTTAGAAGCTACTACAAACGAAGAGTTCAATGACGATCAAATAATTGCAGCTGTGCAGACAATAGACGACGAAGGAAATGACACGGATGAGGATGACAGCTACTGTGACAATGTAGTCAGCCATTCTGCTGCAAAAGATGCATTTGAAGTACCTTTAAATTACATAGAGCATCAACCAAATTCTACTTCAATGGACGTTATGTGGGCTAAAAAGTGGCAAGTTGCAGCTGCAAAATCCTGAATGAAAAAATTGAAACAAAACATTATTACTGATATTTTCTTGTATGCAAACAGATTAATTTCTATGCAATTTCAGAGACTACTTTCAACGTACTGTAATTATCTTTATTTTTTTAGTTATGATGTGTTATACTGTAATGTATTTGAATTTAACATGATCATTTAATATTATACTGTTCCATAAATGTTTTACTGTATGTACAGTTCTATAAAAACAGTACAATAGTTATACCCTTAGTACTAGTAATAATAATTTTAAATGCTTACTAAACTATTTAATGATGCTCATAACATACTTTATTGAAATAATAAACACTTTTATAATATTATTCGGGTGGCTATTGTCAAATACATAAGCATTTCTAGTAGGAATCCGTAGATTTTATGTTCAGGATTCAGGATATCCGACTTTTTGCCGATCCGACCTTTGTCCGGTCCCTAGTGGGATATGAGGGGTTCTACTTTATTTATCTATCTTACCTTTTTTATTTATTTTTATTCTTAATTAACATATACATATTTCTGTATCTATTATTGATAATGATTTAAAGTAACTTTTCACAAACGGCCAACAGCCTGTAGTACGTAAATGTTAAATTTTTTTCCTGTCACAATATTTTTAATTTAATGTTTTTTTTTATTTTCGTGTAATAAACAATATTTTTGCCATTCAACTTGTATTTTTTTCTGTAGCATCATCCTGAGTCTGGTGCCTTCGTACCCGCCTTCGATGGGTCCAGCAATGTTTTGATAGTACAAGGGTGGGTTGCAAATGGTAGCAGAGCGTGGTTTTGCTTGCCTCTGCAACCATGGGTCCAGCAATGTTTTGATAGTACGAGGTGGTTTGCAGTCTCCAATAAGTATTTCAAGTATTAAAATGCTAGCCTAAGATGATTTATGCCATTTTGGGTCAGTTATATCATTGATTTTATAAACAAATAGATTTCCCATCCAATGTTACATTTTGAGTCTCAAAATATCAGCTGTTTTTGTGGTCCATTGTGGAGCGCTAGTGTATTCCCATGTAAATGTAATGCAGTTTAAACCAGCTGTGGTTGCGGGCCACACAAACTAATAAAATTACTGCCACAAATATTCGTATTAGATGGTTTATCTACTGTAGGTTTAGATAATCAATAGTTATATACAATAATCTGTAATACTTAAAAATTTAAAAATATTAGTATGTATTACTAATACTTACAAAATCAGTCTCTCTCTCTCTCCTCACCTGAAGAAAGTACCAGTTCCACTGAAAATTTGTGTATTTATGTGTTTCTTTTGTGTATGTTACTACTACTCTGATGTTAGTGAACTTGTCTTCTAAGGTAAGTGTGCTGATATTCTATTTCTCCAACATGCTAATTTTTAAAATAAGGATTCACTAAGCAATTTTGTTTTTCAAATCTAATTATACATTAATTCAAACTGATAAAAATACATACATTTGTATTTTTTTGGGAACTGTATATGTATATTTATATAAACATGCCATTTATATATACACAGTTATATACAACAATCTGTAATACTTACTAATTTTTTAAATATTAGTAAGTATTACTAATAGTAAGTATTACTAATACTTACAAAATATCTCTCTCTCTCTCTCTCTCTCTCTCTCTACTCACCTGAAGAAAATGCCAGTGGTGTTGAAAATTTGTGAGATTGTGTTTATTTTGTGTTTGTTACTACTACTAGTCTGGTGTTAGAGAACTTGTGTTTTAGGTAAGTTTGCTGATGTCTATATCTCCAATATACTAATACATTTATATTTATTGATTCTACCTCATTTTGTGTGATTTCCATAAGTCAGTGTAACCCAGGCATAATAAATGTGGACATCTTTAAATGATATTATTTTATTTATTTTGTACTGCATTTGTAGTCTATTCATGCTTACTATCGTCTTAATTTAATAAACCATACAAAATAACTGAGGGCATAATAATTTGTTTCATATTTATAATTAATTAAGTAATCTTTATTTTTCTCAGTGTTGCTAGGCTTTTAATCACAAAATATTTGTCTTAACAGAAATAAATTAATGTTTACTAAACTAAAATAAGTCCTCACCTGTCGACTTGTTACAAACTTTTATAGCGTTATAAAATGTGTACACTAACTAGTTCATATTTTTTTCATGTATTTGATCTGCTTATGTAATAGTCTCAGACATTATAATCTTCTCTAAAAGTACACAGATGAATATTTATCCTGTTTCAGTAGAAAATGTGCAAACTGTGTGCAAATTCCCACTCTGGATTGTCGAATAAGGACAGCTCGATGAACAGAACAGAGGCTCTATTGCCAACACGCAACAAACAAATCGGGAAGGCCGACAAGCGTTTAGATTTGAAGAGTTTGAGTAAGTCTTCATTAGACTATTTTGTGTTTAGTTCTACAAGGGCCCTAGCAACAACCAAAAGTATTCTCTCCTATATAAATCCTCATGTCTTGTTAAATTACTCTTATTTAGTTATATAGGAGCAATTACTTCAAATGAAGGAATCTTCTCCTGAGTGAGTCTTCATGTGTAACATCAGACTACGTTTGTGTATGGTTCTATAAGAACACTGGCTACAACAAAAAGGTTTCTCTCCTGTATGAATCCTCATATGTATTGTTAAATTCCCCTTGTATTTAGTTTTATAATGGCACTGGCTACAACCTAACAGTTGCTCTCCTGTATGGTTCATCATATGTTTTTTTAAATCCCCCTTGTATCTAGTTTTATAATGGCACTGGCTACAACTTAAAGGTTTCTCACCAGTGTGATTCATCATATGTGTTGTTAAAGTTCCCTTTTGTTTAGTTCTATAAGGACACTGGCTACAACAAAAAGGTTTCTCTCCTGTATGAATCATCATATGTTTTTTTAAACCCCCCTTGTATCTAGTTTTATACTGGCACTGGTTACAACCAAAAGGTTTCTCACCAGTGTGATTCATCATATGTGTTATTAAACTACTTTTAATTACAGTTTTATAGGAACAATGATTACAACTGAGGGAATCTTCTCCTGAGTGAGTCTTCATGTGTAACCTCAGATTATTCTTGTGTTTACTTCTATAAGAGCATTGGCTACAACCAAAAGGTTTCTCACCAGTGTGAGTACTCATATGTGCTGTTAAACGACTTTTAATTACAGTTGTATAGGAACAATGACTACAACTAAAGGAATCTTCTCCTGAATGAGTCTTCATGTGTAACATTAGACTATGCTTGTGTTTACTTCTATAAGGGCATTGGCTACAACCAAAAGGTTTCTCTCCAGTGTGAGTACTCATATGTCTTGTTAAATGTACCTTTAGCTTAGTTCTATAAGAGCACTGGCTACAACCAAAAGGTCTCTCTCCTGTGTGATTCATCATATGTCTTGTTAAACGTACCTTTAGCTTAGTTCTATAAGAGCACTGGCTACAGCTAAAAGGTTTCTCTCCTGTGTGATTCATCATATGTCTTGTTAAATGTTCCCTTCGCTTAGTTCTATAAGAGCACTGGCTACAACTAAAAGGTTTCTCTTTGCTATGGGTCATCATATGTGTTTTTAAAGTTCCCTTGTGTTTAGTTTTATAATGGCACTGGCTACAACTGAAAGGTTTCTCTTTCCTATGAGTCACCATATGTGTTTTTAAAGCATTCTTGTATTTAGTTTTATAATGGCACTGGTTACAACCAAAAGGTTTCTCTCCTGAGTGAATCCTCATGTGTAATATCAAAATGCTTTTGTACCTTGCTCTAAAAGTGCACTGGCTACAACTAAAGGGATTCCTTGATTTTTCATGCATTATTAAATCATTTCTATGTGTTATTCTATATGAGCATGGGATGTGGTTGTAGACTGTCTCTTCTCCCTGGGTCTCCTGTGAAGACACAATGACACTTATGTCCCTAAACTTGTCTGGTTCTGCACAAATATTCTCCATACAGCCCACCTGCAACAAAAAATATTCTGAATTATTTAATTTTTTTCTGCTTGCACATGTGTTAATTGAAAGAGTGTGGTGCACCAAAGTAATATAAAATTAAAAGAAATTAAACCCGTATAAGCATTGATAATTCTGGAATTCTCTATATAACAGCTTCAAAGACATTGATAGTAATATTATAAAAAAAGCCATAAAATTATAATAAAACTGCAACTCCATAGACTATTATGTTAATTTCATATTTGTCTATAAAATTACCAAACTCAATTAATTTTTTTTGTCTTTTTTACATTCTGTTGTTTACAATGAATTTAAACTGAAAACAACAAAATTAATACCAATTTATAACGTTTAGTCTCACTAATACAGCACCCTGATACATATGGTGTGCTAATCTGCGGTTCTGCAAATTTACAATTGAAAGGAATGGACTTGTGTATAAAGATAATTTATAGACTGAACCTTAAACGAGGTGTGTTTTTAAAGTAAGTACTACGGTTTTTAAAGTAAGTATACCAGACTATACCTTGATAGTACGGTACTTGTGGGCAATTGTTTCTATTCTGAGTGCATTAACAATTTCTCGCAATGAGTGGCTAGTCATTCCCCTGACGATGTGTGCATCTTAATTGTCTGGTACTTAGTGGACAATCGTTTCCAATCAAATTTGAGTGCATTAACAATTGCCTGCCGTGAGTGACTGGCCACTCCCCTAATAACATGTGCATTTTGATTCTGGTACTTGGTGGAAATCCACCACATCTTGAGTCTGGTATTTATTGGCTGACCATTCCCATGGCTCAATAGTTTGGTACTTAGTGGACAATCACTTCTAGTCTTAGTATATTAACAATTTTACGCCATGAATGACTGGCTATTCCGCTGACAATGTGTGCATCTTGATAGTAGGGGTGTGCGAGTACTTGAAACTTCGAGTATTTGATCGAGTATTTTATTACTCGAACTTGGCTCGAAACTACTCAAAGTTTAATCGAGTATTTCACGAAATATCAGATTTACATCTTAATTTAGTTTTAAGCTTAAACAGTTTTAAAAGTTATGAATAAAATAGTGCACTTTCTTGTGTTTTATTTTACCCTTAATCATATATTATCAGTTTGGTACGCGTAATTATGAACTAAAAATACGCCTAAGAATAAGTAGTACAAGATGATAGTCAAATGAACTAGTCGACGTAGTGAACGAGTTCGTTCACTTTGATTTGAACTAGTTCAATTCAAAGTGATCAACTGAGCTACGAAGGTATCGGTCACGGCAAATAGTTACCGTATTAGCGATCACACATGTTGTTTGTCCAAGTCTACTAGTCACTAGTACCTAACCTAAAATAGCGTGAATAAAGCAGAAGTGCTAGTTAGTGTCTTTATGACCCAAGAAAGGGGATGAGAGATCTAGTTCAAGATACTCAAAAAGACCTTTTATGAAACAAATCTAATGGCCTGTACGCCGTGGAAATTATGCATATTTTCGTTCATATCAATAATATCGCTCAATCAAAAGGGTCCCGAGAACGGATCACTTTACATCCCATGAATCAAACTTTCTCTAGGCGAAAATCCATCTCGCTTTTGGTATACGTACGTGCAAGGAACCATTCAACTCCTTTTCGGAATTGAAATTATCATATATTTCTTGAGTCGATTGAGGTCTATTTTGTTTTTTAATCTGAGTAGAGAATCGTCCAATAGTTGACGTAAGAAAATACCGTATTGTATCATATAAAATATGGTAATGACATTCTAGCAGCGTGTGACACAACATTATTGAATTATTTTCCGTCAAATAAAAAATAGATATATTCAGGGTGGCTACTCAATCATGTAAAAAAATTCAAGCACAATTCAAGGTTTTTTCAAGGGGTTTCAAACAAAATTCAAGGCCCACTTACAGAGGAAAATATTTCTGAATCAACGTAATCACTCATTATAGTACAATACATAAAAAAGCATGTAGGCCATAAAGAAATTGAATTGTTGCATATGTATCCTAGGTTTAATTAGCAGTTACCTAAAAATTTTTATTTCATTGATAAGTAGGCTCAAAATCTAGTGATATGCCGAACTTACTTTAAAACAATTTTTACTAATAAGCCTACGGACTATTTGCGATAGGCCCAGCTTTAATTAATTACTGTTATATCAATAACACGATGAGTTGAAAACAAAACTCGTTTTTTATCTGATAAGTATGTGAAAAAACCCACTTTTTAAAAAATCGTTATTTTTTACAACTTTTTTTCATTTTACATGTTTTGGTAACTATGTAATTTCTTGTCACCTCTGAAAATACAATTTCTTGTTGAAAAAATGGTGAAATGTGAGTTTTTTTGAGGAGGTTGATTTCATCCGCAGAAAACTCTTTTTTAACAGAAAATCGAAAAAACAAGTTTTTTATCTGATAGTGAAAAAAACAACTTTTTAAAATATAGTTTTCCGTCGAATTTCTATTCCATTTCACATGTTTTTTAGGCTGAACACGAATGTATAATTGTGTTTGCAGTAAAATTATTTATTTAGCCTGAAAAATGCATTTTATACTTACCTAACCAAATATAACCTAACTTATCCTAATTGTCTATTTACTCAACAAAAATCGTAATTTGCGTTAAATTCGGGTGTTTGGCCTCCGTGACAGCCTGCGGCTGTCATTCTGGCGGAAATATAGATGTATTTGGTTTTTGTGATTAATAATTGTTGTATATAATGATCGTGTAATGGTCGCTAATCGCGATTCGCTGCGAAAGTAGTTTTTCGTTATATCTCAAGAAATAATGGTAATAGACCAAATTCATATTCAGTACAAAAAAACATATCGAAATTAAAAAAACTATGATTAAAATACTATTTAAACTAACAGAATATGTCAAAAATACTATAAGTTGTGATATCAGTTTTCCGAATTTTTCGGTAAAATACGTAATTTCCAAGAAATGTTTTTTATGCTGATCACAAATATATAATTGGGTTATCCAGTAACATTATTTTTTCGGCCTGAAAAGTACACTTTTTACTGACCAACATAACCGAACTTATCATAACTATTTACTCAACAAATAGACATAATTTGCGTTAAATTATTGTGCCTGGCCTCCGTGACGGCCTACCGTCCGTCATTCCGGCAGGAATATGCGTGAATTCAGTGTTTTTGTGGTTAAAATCTGATATATATAATGATTGCTAATCGTGATTCGCCGAGAAAGTAGTTTTTCCTTTATATCTCGAGAAATAATTAGTATAGACCAAAATAAGAAAATTATGCACTTTCTTGCCACCTCTGAAAATGCGATTTCATGTTGAAAAAGTGGTAAAATATGAGTTTAAATCTCTTAAGTAGTTTGATTTTATCCACGGAAAACTCGTTTTTTACCGACAAATCGAAAAACTAGTTTTTATCTGATGGTGAAAAAAAACAACTTTTTTAAAAATCGAATAAAAAAATAAAAAAAAAAAGGAATAAAAAAATTTTTTCGACAATTTTTTTTTATTTCTCATGTTTTTTATACTGAAAACAAATATATAACTGGTTTTGTAATAAAATTATTTTTTCAGCTCGAAAATGCATTTTTTACTGACAACCTAATTTATCCTAATTGTCTATTTTATCAACAAAAATTCATAATTTGCGTTAAATTCGAGTTTTGGCCTCTGTGACGGCCTGCCGACCATCCCTCCGGCGGGAATATAGGTAAATTCGGTTTTTGTGATTAATAGTTGTATATAATGATCGCGTAATGGCCGCTAATCGCGATTCACCACGATAGTAGTTTTTCCGTTATATCTCGAGAAATATTTGTTATAGACCAAAATAGTTTTGAAATTTGTATTTATCACAAAAAACACATCAAAATGAAAAAAAGAGGATTAAAATACCATTTAAATTAACAGAAATATGACAAAAATAATAAAAGTTGTGACATTGGTTTTTTCGAATTTTCCGGTAAAATACATTATTTCCGCGGAATAAAAAGCATATCTCGTGACAATACAGCCAATTCTAGACCCATTTCAAGCAATATGTTCCAAATTTGTTTGATGGCAAGAAACTGCATAAATACCCAAAATAGTTTTCAAATTCGTATTTAGCGAAAAAACAACACATCAAAATAAAAAAATATGTTTATAATATAATTTAAATTAACGAAAATATATCAAAAATACTAAAAAATGTGACATTAGTTTTTTTCAAATTGTTCGGTAAAAACGATTTCCGCAAAATAAAAAATTCTCACAAAATTGTAGTAAATTATTGACCCATTTCAGGTAGTTTTCAAATTTTGTTTGGTGGCAAGAAACTGCATAATAGCCTTGTTGGTTTTAATAAATAATAATTCACACAAAACTAAAACACTGTCAAAATTTACGATTTTAGAGTTGGTAGGCCTTTAAGTGAATAAACTACAACACAAAACGTTCTACACTTGAAACAACATCCAATGAACTTTATATTAATGTTTTTATCCAATAAATTGTTTAAGTAATTGTGCATTTTATTGATAATAACTGAATAAATAAACTAGAAGGTTTAAGTAACAAAACACGCTCTTCGCTGGTGAAAAATTACCGTTCACATTATCCCTTCTTGTTGCCTACCTGTTGTTGCCGGTAATGGTAAACAAAACAAATGCATCAGCCCATCCTCGCCCAGCCTGTTGTCGATGTATTTTCGTTATTTAAAAAGAACGTAACAGTTTCATTGAAACAATAATTCATCACCAAAACGTTTCAAAATTTTGCAAATAGCTGCAGAACAGACAGCGTCATCGGATATCAATAGAACAAAACGAAAACTCCCAAAGTTTAGTCGCAACTTTAACCTGTAACATAAGTTGCAACAGAATGCCAACACATCTAAGAGGCGACGCTTGACATTGGTTTGATTTGCGTGTCTGCAAAATGCGGTGGGTAAAGCTATTATATTGCCTGCAACAGCTTTATTCAACTGTTTCGATGTCAAAACTGTTTTGGTTGCAACCGTTTTGTCAAACTATTCCATGTGTATTATTTTGAACATATCAATGTGCCGAGTCGACTCGTGTCTTATCATGCGAAGATTGACGAGGTTTCCCGAACTTATCGCTTGAGTTTAACTGGAGCCATTAAGTCCGAACCTTACTGACGTCACCGGATTATTCTCGTCTGCTCGACGAGAATTTCCAATGGTTACAGAAATTCAAGCATATTTCCAGGTTTTTTCAAGGCGCCGTAAAATTCAAGCATAATTCCAGGTTTTCCCGAAATTCCCGGTGAGTAGACACCCTGTATATATATATCCGTGGTGAACGTCTATTAATTATTATTCCGTAAACACCTTGATCGCCAAAACTGTGTGTAACATTTGCGCATACAATATTTTTTCCTGTTATATTGTTAAACGGTTTTCTGACTAGGTTAGACAATAACACAGTTGAAATGTAAAAGGTGGTAAAGTACGATAATTTTGATTCATAAACTCACTGAACCTGTTCACATTGACGTCGATGTAAACCGTTGTAAAATATTCAACCCAAGTGAGGGAGAAACATT